>SJXQ01009205.1:156311-210697 GCA_006408695.1 Aepyceros melampus | reverse complement strand
TGTTGGAAGAGGGTGTTTGCTATGACCAGTGCATTTTCTTGGCAAAACTCTATTAGCCTTTGCCCTGCTTCACTCCATATTCCAAGGCCAAATTAGCCTGTTACTCCAGGTGTTTCTTGACTTCCTGCTTTTGCATTCCAGTCCCCTATAATGAAAAGGACATCGTTTGGGGGCATTATTTCTAAAAGGTCTTGTAGGTCTTCATAGAATCATTCAACTTCAGCTTCTTCAGTGTTACTGCTTGGAGCATAAGCTTGGATCACTGTGATATTGAATGGTTTGCCTTGGAAACGAACAGAGATCATTCTGTCATTTTTGAGATTGCATTCAAGTACTGCGTTTTGGACTCTTTTGTTGACCATGATGGCTACTCCATTTCTTCTAAGGGATTCCTGCCCGCAGTAGTAGATATAATAGTCATCTGAGTTAAATTTACCCACTCCAGTCCATTTTAATTCTCTGATTCCTCGAATGTTGACATTCACTCTTGTCATCTCCTGTTTGACCACTTCCAATTTGCCTTGATTCATGGACCTAACATTCCAGGTTCCTATGCAATATTGCTCTTTACAGCATCTTTACTTGCTTCTATCACCAGTCACATCCACAGCTTGGCACTGTTTTTCCTTTGGCTCCATCTCTTCATTCTTTCTGGAGTTATTTCTCCACTGATCTCCTGTAGCATATCAGGCACCTACCGACCTGAGGAGTTCCTCTTTTGGTATCCTATCATTTTGTCTTTCATACTGTTCATAGAGTTCTCAAGGCAAGAATACTGAAGTGGTTTGCCATTCACTTCTCCAGTGGACCACATTCTGTCAGACTTCACAATGATCTGCCCGTCTTGGGTGGCCCCACACAGCATGGCTTAGTTTCATTGAGATAGACAAGTCTGTAGTCCATGTGATCAGACTGGCTAGTTTTCTGTGATTATGGTTTCAGTATGTCTCCCCTCTGATGCCCTCTCACAACACCTACCATCTTACCTGGGTTTTTCTTACCTTGAATGTTGGATATCTCTTCATGGCTGCTCCAGCAAAGCACAGCCTCTGCTCCTTACCTTGAACGAGGGTACTCCACGTTCAAGGTCAGGAGGGGCAGCATTGAGGAGATACCACTCATCCAAGGTAACGTCCAAGGTAAGAGAGTTCCAGAAAAACATCTATTTCTGCTTTATTGACTACGCCAAAGCCTTTGACTGTGTGGATCACAATAAACTGTGGGAAATTCTGAAAGAGATGGGAATACCAGACCACCTGACCTGCCTCTTCAGAAACCCATATGCAGGTCAGGAAACAACAGCTAGCACTGGACATGGAACAACAGACTGGTTCCAAATAGGAAAAGGAGTACATCAAGGCTGTATATTGTCACTCTGCTTATTTAACTTCTATGCAGAGTACATCATGAGAAATGCTGGGCTGGAAGAAGCACAAGCTGGAATCAAGATTGCCGGGAGAAATATCAATAATCTCAGATATGCAGGTGACACCACCCTTATGGCAGAAAGTGAAGAGGAACTAAAAAGCCTCTTGATGAAAGTGAAAGAGGAGAGTGAAATAGTTGGCTTAAAGCTCAACATTCAGAAAACAAAGATCTTGGCACTTCATGGGAAATAGATGGGGAAACAGTGGAAACAGTGTCAGACTTTATTTTTTGGGCTCCAGAATCACTGCAGATGGTGATTGCAGCCATGAAATTAAAAGACGCTTACTCCTTGGAAGGAAAGTTATGACCAACCTAGACAGCATATTCAAAAGCAGAGATATTACTTTGCCAACAAAGGTCTGTCTAGTCAAGGCTATGGTTTTTCCTGTGGTCATGTATGGATGTGAGAGTTGTACTATGAAGAAAGCTGAGCACAGAAGAATTGATACTTTTGAACTGTGGTGTTGGAGAAGACTCTTGAGAGTCCCTTGGACTGCAAGGAGATCAAACCAGTCAATCCTAAAGGAAATCAGTCCTGAATATTCATTGGAAGGACTGATGCTGAATCTGAAACTCCAATACTTTGGCCACCTGATGCAAAGTGCTGACTCACTGGAAAAGACCTTGATGCTGGACAAGATTGAAGATGGGAGGACAAGGGGATAACAGAGGATGAGATGGCTGGATGGCATCACCAACTTGATGGACAGGAGTTTGAGTATGCTGCTGGAGTTTTGATGAACAGGGAAGCCTGGTATGCTGCAGTTCATGGGGTCACAAAGAGTTGGACATGACTGAGTGACTGAAATGAACTGAGGGAGGAGAGCTATTTCATGTTCCCTGTTTCCCCTTGTCTCACAGTCAAGCCATTTATCTCCAAAAGCAGTAGCTTCCCCCCAAAACTGAAGCTCTTGAGTCAGGAGTCAGCATCTGTCCCAAGACATACATCTCCATGTAAGCTCATAAAGTTAGTCCTGTAAAGGCTTCTAAGTACTTATTGGATCTCCTAGATAGTTTGACCACAATTGGTACTGTTTGAATTTCTACCAAGACTGAGGCAACCCCTCCTGGAAGGGTGTCCTGATTCTCAGCCTGTTCAGTCGGAAGCCCCAGATCCAGGGGCAAAGTAAGAGAAGAGGAGGGAGCTGAAGGTCTCACACCCAAATTTGTACTCTTAGGACATAAGCCTTGCGTGTCTCACAGGGAGATAAAGAGAAACATATATGTCACTTCTACCCATTTCTCTTCCTTTCTACAAGCCAATCTAATTGTAAAACAGTATTATAATTGAAACCCTTCAACAGATCAACATTCCCCATCTTCCAAAGCATTCTGTGGCCATTCAGTATCACAGAAGAAGATCAGACTTGTGTTTTTAAACTCTGGGGATCAAACTTGTCCCAGTTTTTTAAAATAAATTTTAAAGAAGTGGTTTTGGAAGTGCCAGCTCCAACCTGTAAGAAGGAAAAAGGCAGCATCCACAGCCGTGGCTTCTTTCCACCAGAAGCATCCCTCCCTGGTCTAGATGGGGTATAAACAGACTTTCCACTGAAGATTTCCTTTCCTTGTCAGACTTAGTCCGTCGCTTACCAACACAGGTGCCTTACTCAACCCTCCCAGTTCTACCACTGAGGTGGAGTGGAGATGCACCAAGGGTAGACCTGATGGCATCCCAAACTGATTTAGTTCCTTGCCACCAAGACCTTTGTTTGATATGCCCTTTTGTTCTGATGTGACTCGAAGTACAGCAGAGTAGTTTCCCAGAATATTTTCCAAGGAACTACTGGGGGAGCTTCCATCTTACCTGCGCCTCTGTGCATTCCTGAGTACAGTCCTGACCACAGTAGAAGCAGTGAGTCAGAAAGGAATGAACAACAACCAAGATATCTCTTCTGAGTGCTGCTATATCAGTATACGTGAGAGCAAAAGGGTTGGCCAGTGCAGAAAAAGTGATTTTTGTCCTCAAGCTATTAGGGCCAATCCTTCCAGTTCATTTCCACAGATTCCACAGAAAGAAAATCTAAGGAGTTGAGACAAAAGCCACCAGAGAGCCTCCTCTGGCCCACTAAGAGCTAGTGCTACCAAAGGAAGAAACCCCTTGCTCTTCCAATCTGACCAGATTCTGCAATTCCCAATCTGTGTCCTCAAAAACGTCCTGGTCACCAGCAGGGCTTTTATCCACATAGATCGGAGGCACAGCCGTGAAAAAGTCTCATTTTCAGGTCACTGGCCCTTGAGGCAGGCAGCCAAGAGAGTGACCTCTACCCTGAGAGAAGTTCCTGGAGCTAGAGCTCCACCTCGCTCCCAGAAGTGCTCTTGTAACTTATGGCTCCTAGGAAGGCACTTCCATACATGTAGTCTTAGTAAAAGTACATAGTAACAACATGGATCACAAGTCCCTTGAAAGCCTATAATCTGACAGATTAGGTTAGTAGTTCTAATTCCCCACGCAATTACAAAATGGTCAAAGAGACCAGGAGAAGGTGACCGCGAAAGGAAAGTTTTGCCCACACACTTCGTCCATTTCTGGCTGCTCCCCCCCGCAGGGACGCTGGGTGTCTCTTGGCATTGGCAGGTTGGCATAAACCCCTGACAAGCCTCCCCTTTTGGGGACTGCATTCAGTCACTCAAGAGCTTTCTCTGTCCCTTTCATATTTTAATAAAACTCTGCTACACAAAAGCTCTTGAGTGATCAAGCCTGGTCCCTGGTCCCAAGGCTAAATCTTCTTTGGAGATCATGAATCTGACACTGTTCACCATAAGCTATCAAGTCTTTGATAATATTGATGCATATATGTGGAATCTAGAAAAATGGTACAGATGAACCTATCTGCAAAGCAGAAATGAGACACAGCTGTAGAGAACAAATGTATGGAAACCAAGAGAGGAAAGGGGGTAGGGGGTTGGGATTAATTAGAGGATTGAGATGGACCTGTATACTGCTGCTGCTGCTAAGTTGCTTCAGTCATGTCCAACTCTGTGCGACCCCATAGACGGCAGCCCACGGGGTTCCCCTGTCCCTGGGATCAGGCAAGAACACTGGAGTGGGTTGCTATTTCGTTCTCCAATGCATGAAAGTGAAAAGTGAAAGTGAAGTCACTCAGTCATATCCGACTCCTAGCAACCCCATGGACTGCAGCCTACCAGGCTCCTCTGTCCATGGGATTTTCCAGGCAAGAGTACTGGAGTGGGGTGCCATTGCCTTCTCTGAGACATGTATACACTACTATGTAAAAAAGTAGATAACAAGGGAGAACCTGCTGCATAGCACGGGAACACTGCTCAATGCTCTGCGGTGGCAAGGAGGTGATCCCTGTCTATACATAGCTGATTCACTTTGCTGTACAGCAGAAAGTAACATTGTAAAGCAACTAAACTTCAACAAAAATAATTTTTAATAAGATAAAAAGAACTCATGGGAGAGTAGAAAGACAGCACAACTTCAGGAATACTTTAGTCTCCCTTAGAGGAACATACTGAGTGCATTATGAGGATTCAGAGGTGGGAAGAGTGATAAGACATCCCCTGAGGTATGATCAGGAAAGCTTCCTGGGGCAGGTGGCGTGAAGAAGCCTTAAATGTTAGGTTGTGGCATGTACATTCAATCTGATCAGAAATGGGGAGCCTTAAGTGTTTTCAAGCAAAGAAAGCTTTGTGATGAGAGCTGTGTTTGTTTGTTTATTGAAAATCACTGTCAGCAGAATGGTTGTTGGACAGGGAAGAGGTAAGCAGGAAAGCCAGATAGGGAACTATTGCAATAACCTATGGAAAGCAGTAAAATTCACTGTAGCGAAATGGCATGGAGAATGAAAAGACAGTGGATGAATTAGAGTTACATTTCAGCTGCAGAATCTTCAGGAGCTGAGAAAAGATTGAATTTAATTTCCGTACCTAATTATGTTTTACTTAAATTATTTAAATTAGTTGGCATTCCTAGAGCAGCCCTGAAACATCCTAACTGAGTGGAGAAGCCAGATTGCAAATTAAAAGTGAATAATCCCCACATGGATAATTGAGTCAATTATACAGCATGTTGAACACATACAAATACATTTGGTTCCACAACACTCCACACAATTCCCAATTTATGCAGTATCTGAAAAAAAAAAGTGCATGTGAATCTACATAAATTATAGGTCTCTGATACAAACATAGATTACCTTACCCAACACCATTTTAGTAGGGTTCCAGTTCCATCAACTTTTTAATCATTTCCCTTATGTCTTGATTTATTGCCTGAAATAGAGATGCTAACAGCTAAAACTATTTTGAATCTCTAGGAGGAAGAGGTGAAGTTTATCTCCTCCTCAGTTCCCATCAAAACTATAGCTGGGATTTTCAGCCAAGGAGCATCAGGGTGGTTTTGAGAGTCAATTCGAAGGCAAGCTAATAAGTCCGGAGTCTCTGAGAGGGAGATGGGGTCTGGAATTCTCAAGGAGGAGAAAAGGACAAACATCTTTTTTTTTTCCTCTACATTCCTTGGTCTTAGTTACATAAAACGTTTTTTTCTTTAAGCCCAGGACTGATGTTTACACAACAAACAACTGTTTAAACTCTGTACTAAGGATTATATAACAATGTATCTTGCTTGAGGACATGTTTCTCCTTCATAAAAACCTTCTGGCTAATCCTGTAATCTTAAATTATTAGAGTGGGTCTAGTAAGATCTTTACAACCTTGAGACATTCTTTGGCTTTATTGTAATAACCAATTTAAAAAGTATATAACTCCCTTGCTCAGACTAGGGAAGGGGGCACTCTCCGTTCCCCTTCTGATGTCTATGTCAGAAGCTCTCTCCCTTTTCATACTTTAATAAAATTGCACACAAAAGCTCCTGAGTGATCAAGCCTGGTCCCTGGTCCTGAAGCTAATTCTTCTTCGGAGATCATGAACCCAACATCGTGTGAGCACTGAATTCATGTAACCTGGAACAAAACCGCTGACTGCACCAAGTTTCCTTTCCTTGATCTGCAAAACAGAAGTGAGAATAATGTTTGCTCCCCTGGGCTCTGGTGAGAATTAAACAGCCTGATTTGTATGTGCAAGAATCACTGTACTTTCCCTCATAAAACAAAGCACAGACTTCCAAGGTTTTAGCAAAATAGTGTCCAGTGGATGCAAAAAGGCCTCTCATTATTTTTCTTCATATTCACTGATTGGAGTGATCACTTAACACTACTTTTTCCTATAAAGGCTTGATGCAGTGAATAATTCCATCCCCTAAATAAGACTGTCAGCCAAAATATTTCTGTAATCTGTGGAGTGTGTCTGTGTGTGTTAGTCGCTCAGTCATGACTCTTTGTGATCCCATGGGCTATAACCCACCAGGCTCCTCTGTCCATGGAATTCTCCAGGCAAGAATACTGGAGTGGATTGCCATTCTCTTCTCCAGGGGATCTTCCCAACTCAGGGACTGAATCCAGCTCTCCCACATTGCAGACAGATTCTTTACCATCTGAGCCACCAGAGAAGCCCCAATCTCTGGAGTATAGGCATACAAATCCAAAACTACATGGACAAGCCCTGTAGCTGTCTTCCTGTTGCCACATGCTAGAGAACAGGATATGTACCTCTTGGAGCGTTAATTCCATAACCACACTTTATTCCTAACCCTCAAACTTGTCAACCCATCTTTAGAATGGATCCAGAGCCTAGATTGTTGTGGAATCTGGAGTCGTAAAACACACCTCGGAGGACACTCCAGGCAGTGGAGTACAGTTTGTTATGCCAGAGGGTCCAAGGGGAATCAGTTCCGAACAAGGACCCTGATGTTTCTGAGAGGCCCAGGTTTATACCCCCTGCTTTGTGACAGGTTACATGTTAGCAACCTCTCTGTTGTATATGCTGAGTTTTACAACAAATAGGTGCTAGGAGAACAAACAGTTAAGGTTAAAGAGGGGAAACAATGATTACATATCAAGGAGGAGGGGGATGTCTCCCTGGTTAATCTAACAGGGGCAGCCTGAGCTCAACTACAATCTCCGTTTGTCATCTGTAGGGAGGTATGTCTCCAGGAGACCTTGTTTTCATTAGCAACTGTTTCCTCACCCTTGGGCAAAGTTCATGCCCATTTCATATCTTGTCTTTAAGATGGATGACAGGCTTCAAGATGGAGTCTCTCTTGCTTCTCCCACAGTGGCCCCAACATTCCCCTCTCCTGATGCTCATCTTATCTTTAATGATGGGCATCAGTCATAGGTATGTATTGTACATGGGAACTATGTAACTGCAGCAGGAGGTTACACATTGAATTATACACTGGAGACAAGACCCAAAAATTAATGTAATGATTAACAAAATAATTATTAAAAGATTTTTCCACCAATCACCTTTGATCCAAGAAAATACTGACATCCAAAAAGGAGGATTATCATTAGACATAGCTTTTACCTGGTTTTTCATGTCATCTAGAGTGGCTGATACATTGCCAGATAAATCAGGAATATATACACAATATTCAACTTTAATTATAGTGCAAGTCACTCCTTTGGCAGCTTTAAGTATGTCTAAGCCATCTGATTTTGAATCACTGCCTTTCTCATTTGTATTTGCTCTTCATTTAAAGCTTGGATTGCCTTTGCATGATTGCCTTTGCCTTGGATGGCCTTTGTGTGTTTCGTGAAGTTAGAGCTTCTACTTTAATCATAATATCTGTTGTTCTTATAGATGGTACGAACAAGCAGCTATGTAATCATACCATTGAAACATGGACCTTGCCCACCACACATACAAATAAGGCAAATTTACTGAGGCTTGTTGTAAGGATGGCTTAATACGTCCATGAGCAAAGGCAAATCCTAAAGTGCAGGGGCTGACCCAACCAAATGGAGGCCAAGGCCATAAATTTGATCCACACAGCCATTGGGGCCCTTAGGGGCCACTCACTGGATCGCAGGATTGTTCTTCCAGTCTGAGCCAGGCCAGTGAGCTGGTAAATCTGGGCGATAGGTGACCTCTAATATTTGTTCACATTGCTCTGAGGACAAGTATCCCACATATTTTAATTATTTTGGATCTATGGAACAGTCACCAAATCAATATTCTGTTCCCTTTACTCCCAACAGATAGGGGCAGGGACAATAGGCTGGCCTTTTTCTGGAGTCATCCAAAAATATTCATCCCATATCTGGTAAAATTGTTCAAAGTACCTGATGGAGTCTTTTTACTGGCCATAGAGTTCTTATCTTTTTTTTTTTTTTTTTTTAGTAAAAAGTATAAGCTCTTGTTACTTCTATAAAGCTTGCATTTACTTCAGATGTCACCCTATCGCCTTGATCAATCAGATTAGAGGCCAGTTTACACCAAGAAAGAAGTGACAGGTTGTGAGTTACCAAAGAAAGAAACGTTTCTCGTTGTTGTCTCAAAAAGGAACAGAGGGGGCAAAAGTCCCCTTTGCGGAGGGGAGACAACCACCAAAGGAGTCCATCCATCACTGACAACAGCACGGCCCCACAAACCCAACAGTTAGAAGTGTTATGGAAGTTCACATACAAGCGGGCCCAGGCCAGGAACACATTACCCCGAGTTTGCAGTCCTGGTAGGGTGGTCATGCCAATCAGGAACAGCAGAATCATCTGCAGTGATTCCATCCTGGATCTGTAGTCGCCAACAGAAGATGAGTCGGGTCTTCAGTGGTTCTTCTGGGTTAGTATGACTGGTCCAGTGTCCTTTTTCCTCTGCTGCTGTCTTGAGCTGAGTATGGTAAATCCAGGGGGTGATACCTGGAACTTTAACTGCAGTGGGAGTGGTTAGTACAATAGTGTATGGCCCTTTCCAGGTGGGAGATAACTGCTGTTTCCAACCCTTTACATACTAAATCTCCTGATGAGTATGGGTGTATAATAGTAACTGAAGAAAAGGGAATTCTTTCTTGAACATAAGGGGTGGTTCATGGATTACCTTCCCCAGCTGTTCCAGTTGCTGCCACACCTCCACCTATCCTTCTTGTAATAAATTTCCCTTTTCTTCCCAAATAAGTGGGAGAGGCCTCCCAAACATTATCTCATAGGGAGAATACCCGTGTGACTAGGGGATTATTCTGATCCTCATTAACACAAAGGCAGCATGTCCATCCAGGGGGCGCCAGTTGCTTGCACCTATTTTGCCAAAGTCACCTAGATGGCCCAGTTCATTCTCTCAACCATTCCTAAGCTTTGCGGCCTATATGCTGTATATAGTTTCCATTCAACATTTACTGCTTTGTAGACCAGTTGGAGTAATTCAGCCACAAATGCCGGCCCATTATCTGATCCTATACTCAGAGAGAACCCAAACCTAGGAATAATGTCTCTCAGCAAGAATCGGGCCGCTTCCTTCGCTTTTTCAGTCTTGGTGGGATAAGCGTCTGCCCATCCGGTAAAAGTACGTATCATCACCAGCAAATATTTGTATCCTCGGCATGGCTTTACCTCAGTGAAGTCCACTTCTAGATGTTGAAATGGAGCGGTCCCCTTTAATTGTATTCCAGGCGGCGCTGTCTCTTTTGGGGCTGAGTTATTCTCGGCCCAGGTTACCCATTGGCAGCATCTGCATTCAAGGCTATTAGATGTGTTATGACAAAACAGAGGGCTAAAATCTCACGTCTTTGTTTTCCCTAAATGAGTGGAATGATGGAAATCTGTAACCAGCTGAAATGCCAACCTAGAGGGGACGAAGAGTCTCCCATCTGAGAATTCCCACCATCCGTCCTCCCGCAGTGTTCCTTGCTCTGTTTGTGCCCAGATGGTCTCTTCCTTGTCATAGGCTCAGACTGCTTGGGCAGTTAGTAGGCTAGACTCCACAGGTGTTACCATAAGTTTGGTTGCTGTATTGTCTTGGGCGGCTGCTTGCTGTGCCGGTTGGTCAGCCAGATGGTTCCCTTTCACCTAAGGTGTGTTCACTCTCTGGTGGCCCCACCAGAGGGTGCATTACGCCACTGCAGCAGGTTCCCGTACTGCTTCCAACAGCAGCAGAAGTTCCTCTTTATTTTTTTTATTTCTTTGCCAGTTGTAGTTAGTAGCTCCCTTTCTTTGTATATGGCCCCCTATACTTGTAAGGTAGCAAAGGCATAGTGTGAATCACACTTTGCTCCTAACCCCCAAACTTGTCAACCCATCTTTAGAATGGATCCAGAGCCTAGATCTGCTGCCTCTGATCTATTATGTCTACTAAACCTGCCCAGAGCCCCAAAGTTTCTTCCATACTCTTGATTCTATTGCAAACTTCTGCCAAATTCACCTTTGTTTTTATATTATTATAATATAAACAAAATATATTTATAGAACAAAGTATATTTTGTTTTATATTCTATATATTTGTTATATAAAATTATATTTTTTATTATAACTAGCATGTAACAGCCTGAGTCACATGCTAGTGTTTCCTTGGGGGCTGTAATTGTAAGGAAGTAGGAACAAGTGTCCTTTCCGTCATAGGGGCTTCCCTTATAGCTCAGTTGGTAAAGAATCCGCCTGCAATGCAGGAGACCCCAGGTTGATTCCTGGGTCAGGAAGATCCCTGGAAAAGGGATAGGCTACCCACTTCAGTATTCTTGGGCTTCCCTTGTGGCTCAGTTGGTAAAGAATCCACCTGCAATGCGGGAAACCTAGGTTTGATCCCTGGGTTGGGAAGATTCCCCCGGAAAAGGAAACAGGTACCCACTCTAGTACTCTGGCCTGGAGAGTTCTATGGACTATATAGTCCATCGAGTCACAAAAGAGTCAGACACAACAGAGCCACTTTCACTTTCAGGAACAAGGGTAGAGGAAGGAGGGAAGCAAATACATGGTGCCATGTTATCCAGCTTATTACAGCTTCAAAACCTAGTTTATTTCTGAGAGAAACTATTTCAAGGTACTGTATCTTGCAATAGCCAAGAGACAGCAGTGGAGAGGAAATTTTTGTCTGCAAACTCTTTCTAATCTGCCATCTTATTTTGGTCCAAATTTGTCCAAGGCTCACGCCACCCTTAGGCTCCTGAGGTATGTCACCTGGAGCCTCTAGACAGTCACTGGAAAATCTAGAGCTTCCATGAGTTGGGTAGGAACTGTCCTAGAGCCCACAGCCCAATCCCTGCCCACACCCACCTTGAAGGTCTCCCCAGTTGCCGGGGGGCCAGCGTGAGGAACTCCGTCCATGGCAAAGGTCATGAGGAAGGAGGCTTGGCATATGCAAAGGCGTGATCAAGCCTCAGGAAACCCCCTGTTCCCGAGCATCTACCCCCAAAACCAAGAGTCTTTTTTATGCTCTCATCTACACCTCTGACTTTACGGGGGGCTCTCCCCCATAACCATTTCTCTCGGAGAAGGAGTTAACTTGCAGCTCCAGTTGATAAAATTCCTGGGCGTGACAAGAGTGTTTCAGCTTACGAACTCCTCTGAAGGTTATCTAGCCTGCCTGTATAGGTTCGTCCAGCCAAATGTGATTGTTTACAGCCTCCCAACAGCGAGAGGCACGAGATGTTTTAGACTTACTAAAGGCAGATTCTTTTCGGAAGTTAGAATTTATTAGTATAGTGGGTTGGTAGGAATTGTATTGGTGAAAGGATTTCACTTGTTGGGATGATGTTTTGTTGCTAAATCTTCATATTCCCTGCCCTTATAATGAATATAACTAGCATATAAGAGAAATAAGTATTAACCTTTAAGATTAATCATGTTAACCTTGGGTTAGATAAATTCCTTTCTTGATTGTAACTCATTACACCCTTACCCTATAGGAATGTACCTTTATCTGGAGGGTGGTGCCTGGTTTAAGAAAAAACACCCTTGAAAAAAATGAGTTTTTTGGTTATCAGAAAGAGAGGGTCATGAAGTGTCAGAGGCCTCATGGCCAGAAGATGATGTAAAACCCCTAAGACCCTTTTTTTATGTAAAGCACCTGATTTTGATAAAGGTCAGGACTGCTGACCCCCACGTGACTCTGTATTCATCCCTATGTGTAAAAAAAGTATATAAGCAAACTTGAAAATAAAGAAAATGGGATCCGTTTCTGGAAAGGCTGATTCCCCCCATGTCGTTCTTTCTTTCTCCTTCTGGCTGAATTCCCATCTAGGGAGTGGGTACTCACCAAGCCTACTAATTATGCCTGGGCTTCTAAGATCGGACCGGGGAGGCCTCAGTGCCTCCTCTCCTTCGGGAGAACGGAAAGACGCCTGTGGTCTACGTAGGTGGTGATTGGTATTCCACGTAAACCAAGTTATTCAGCCTTCTTTGCTCCATCTAAATGTTCCTACTATACTATTATTTCCTAATCTAATCTTATATTTCTCAATAAGTGTTTTTCTCGCCGACTCCGTCTCCACCTTCGAATCACCCTGGATGCACCGGGGCTGGACCCTGGCACCCAGTCCCTGCCCTACCAAGGCTGGAAGCAAGTGGCAGGGCCTTAAGATCACACGAATAATTCAGCATTCCAATGGGTCACATTATTGAGAAAGGCAGCAACAGCCTGAAGTCTGGGACACAGTGGGCTGAATGTACGTGGAGGTATATAGCTGGAAGACAATTTTACTTCCAGAGTGAACTCTCAACACAAGAATTGGCTTGGGGCCTGAGTGCTTCAGCTCTTAATTGATGCAGCTTTTTCAATTCATGTACGCTTAGCTGTTTTACCAAAATATCAGAACACAGGTTGGAGTGAGGTTGGTTATACCGCTGCCCTGTGTTCTGAGAACTAGGTATGACCTTTGTCCCATTTGGAGCCCCCCCCCCTTTTTTTGGCTGTGCTGCACAGTATGTGGGATCTTAGTTCCATAACCAGGACTCGAACCCTCACCCCTGCACTGGAAATGCAAAGTCTTAACCACCGGGCAGCCAGGGAAGACCCTGGAGCCCCTCCTTTTTGATGATTTCCTTCTCAACGGCCCCATGGCCGTGTCCTGCAATGTAACCTCAATCTGCCCACTAGGCATGACCTGTATTTTCATCACTCAATGAAGTAGAACCAAAATATGGGCCTTTTTTCCCAGAAGTCTTCTCCAACTTATGCAAACCCTGAGTACATCAAGGAATGCAGCCCAAAACCATTCCAGCCAGAAATGTGAACAATTATCTTTGGAGGAAGTGTAACGTCTACTCAACTGTTAGAACAGTATCTGAGCCCAAGGAGTCCAGTCTAGGTGAAATGACCTTTTAAGCAAGCTCTTGATATATATTATCAAATTGAGGGGTACAGGCATTTTGTTACAACCTCAGATTATTCTGGCATTGGGTTAGCTAAGGATCTGGCCCAGGTCCTTAACTATGTAAAAGCCTGTAATCCTACAACTCACCTTGAGTTTCTCAGGTAACTATCAAAGGTTGTTCAGAGTCGCATCAGGGCAGAGGACAAGAGCTGCCTGCCCCCATGCCCCATCCCCAGATGATGAGCAAATACAAAAGCCACATTCAGCTGTGTGGAACAGGCACCTGCAGCAGTCATTGGCCCAGTTTTCCTCCTTCCTGTCACTTCCCCATTTCCACACCAGCCTCAGTCACACTTTCTAGCCCTATTTTTAGCCCTGTTTTCAGCACTTGCCTCATAAGTGTAAGTGAACCAGTTGGGGTATAAGGGACAAACAGCCTTCTAGATGGTAAACATGTAATGTTTCCACATTTTCTCCCCAGATTCTCAGGGGAATGAAGTTTTAAAGTCACATATTCTAATTTATGAGTTGGTTATGTGACTGTTTCTATTTAATGTAAGATATGTTAGGAATCAAGAAAGCATAAATGTAAACTATTCCCTGAGAATTTGCATACCAGGCTGTGGTGTAGAAGGAAGCAAGAAACTTAGGGCGGGGGAAAGAAAAGAAGGAATAGTATCGGACTTCCCTGGTGGTACAGTGGCTAGCACGTCCCCACCAATGCAGGGGACAGGGCTTGATTCCTGGTCTGGGAAGATTTCACTTGCTGCAGAGCAACCAGGCCTGTATACCACAACTGCTGAGGCCACATGCCACATCTGCTGAGCCAGCGAACCTACAGCCCGTGCTCTGCAACAAGAGAAACCACGACAATAAGAAGGCTGTGCACTGCAATGAAGAGTAGCCCCCACTCACTGCAACTAGAGAAAGCCCACCCACAGCAACAAGGACCTACTGCAGCCATAAAGAAATTAATTAATTTAATTAAAAAATTTAAAAAAGAAGGAATAGTATCAAGGGTGCAGGCCATTGTTCACACAAACAGTATTTATATTCACCCACCCTTAACTGGAGACTGGGGAAGGAAATGGGAGGAAAAGTTGTTTTTAAAAGTAATAAAAATATATATCACTTTGTGATATATAAACAGTTTCCCTTTCTAATCTGTTCTCAAGCTTAAAGTTGAAAATCATCTGAAATTATCACCCCTCCATTTTCATTTGCACCTAACTTCCTCCTCCAGCCTCTCAGAGACCTGTGCCATTCACAGGATTGATATTTACACATTGGCTGTGTGAAACATTGAGTGGTTTCTTCAGTAATTTTCACCAGTGAGCACAGTTTGAAAAGAATTAGATGGTGCTTCCCATATAGACACGTCCACAGAGGCACAATTGCAGACTCCCCTTTACTCAGTGACTAGTAAAGGAAATAAAAACAGTAAACACCACAAATAGGCAACAGGAAAAAAAATCCATCCATCAGCAGCAAGCAAACAGGGAAACACCAGGCAGCATTTAATAACACATGTGAAAGAAGTGTCTGCCAAGACAAGAAAGAGTGTCTGTATTGCCTAACATGCATCGTAGAGGTGATCCCCAAACTCCTGAAACAGTGCTACGGAAAGAAGACATCTACAAGCCAGGAGAACCCGCCTAATAACCTCCAACCGAGGAAGAGAAGTTGGGGGGCTGTGTAAATTGTCAGTCAAGGGGAATCATGGGACATCCTTAGAGAATATATATCTGTGAAGGCAGATGCAGGATGCTATGGGGGATGGAGGAACATCCAGGAACTAGTCTTCTGGTGCCCCTGGGGGAGGGGAAAAGTAGAACAATAAGGCAGAAAAAGCAGAAATGTATAGCATCCAGAAAACAGATGAAAAGTTCCATCTAGAATAAGATATAACAGAATAGAAGAAAATGCCATCTGCCATGTGATTGCTCAAGATAGAACATAATACGAAAATAAATTCAGTGGAACAAGAGCTAAAAGACAAACTTGATGAAACAGCACAATTAGATGTAAAATACATTGCAAAAGCAAAGAAAGAAATTGAGGACTAAAAGTGCATCATTTCCTAATACATAAATAAGAAACTGGAAGAAACAGAGTAGCCACAATTGCAAATTGAATTATTGACAGAAAGGAAGGGCTCTCCATAGCAAATGCAAAGGAGAAAGACAAACACAAAGTAGATGCTGAGAGCAAAGAAGTCAACCTGAGAATAACTGTGTCCCTAAAGCAAGACTGAGGACAACAAAGGGGGCGACAGAGGAGACGATGGTAGGTGGCATCACCCACTCAATGGACATGAATTTGAGCAAGCTCTGGGAGATTGTAGGGGACAGAAAAGCCTGGTGTGTTTCAGTTCATGGGGTTGCAAAGGGTCAGACACAACTTAGCAACTGAAAAACAACAACGAACGAAAACAGACACAAAGGTACATTCAACTACTGTAATAAAGACTCTGACAAGTCTGACTCCATTTTTTATGTGACTGCTGACAGCTTTCAAGACCTCTTCCCTTCTGACCCACATCTGGGCAAACTGATGAAGATGGCCCATCCCTCCCTCCTTTGGCTCATGGCAGGACATTCAAACCTCGCAAGACCCCAGCTGTGTGGGAGAACTGTCCTCCTGCTCCCCCCATCCCAAACACAATAAAACTCCAAGTCAGCCACCTTCCCTGCTCCCTCCAGACATTGTTGAACCTGTTGGGAGCCTGTCCTGCTCACCCTAGAAAGCCACATGATGTGAGTAATAAACATTTTCATATCTTCTAAGAATGTGCGTATGATACCATCAGTTTCAACAGCAAATGAAAACTGAGTTGGGGAGTCTATCTCTCTTCTGTAAAATAGTCACAACAGATATACACTAGAAGACACTTTCCCTATCATGTGGGGGAAATTGACTCTTTACTTTGATGAAAGAGTAAAATTTTTATCAGGAAGAACCTAGTATAGAATGATGATAATGAGGGGAAAAAAGATTCTGGTGAAATTATCACACTCCAAGTATAAAGGAGACATTCTTCAATAATCTAGGTGAAAAAGTAAATCACAAGAGAAAATAAGTCAATAAGTCTCAGACTGCTCCACAGCAATGTCTATCAAGTCTTGAGAAAGGTGTATGATGTTCAGCCATGATGCTATTCAATTATTAAAGCAAAAGTCAGATATTCTCAAATATGACTGTATTTGTAATTCTCAGAGTTCTTTTGGGAAAGCAGATAGTTAAAAACAAGCTAACCTAAAGATTAACAAAATAAAGAACACAGGATGAATATGCGACAACATGTAGTGAACATTAAATCCATTTAGAAATAAGAGTTAAAATGGGAATTATGTTTACAAAATTAAATCTAAATATTTTAATGTTTGAAAATGTAAAATTAATATATAGCTAAGAGAACTAATTTATATAATGCACATGATAAGTGAAATAAAATTTTAGGAGTACAGATTTCTTAATCTTTCATGGCATGCTGCTACTGCTGCTAAGTCACTTCAGTCATGTCCGACTCTGTGACCCCATAGACAGTAGCCCACCAGGCTAACCCGTCCCTGGGATTCTGCAGGCAAGAATACTGGAGTGCCATTTCCTTCTCCAACGCATGAAAGTGAAAACTCAAAGTGAAGTCGCTCAGTCGTGTCCGACTCTTCGCGACCTCATGGACTGTAGCCTACCAGGCTCCTCCGTCCATGGGATTTTCCAGGCAAGAGTAGTGGAGAGGGTTGCCATTCATGGCATGGTATCAATCAATTCTATCTTAAGTGAACTATATCACTTAAAAAATAAATTAACTGTAACTTCGTAATCATTTTTTAATTTTTGCAAGGGTAACAACCTAGAGAGCTGTCATCTGAATATGGCTAATGGACTATGAAAATATTTTGCTCCCTCATTTTCTTTGACCTACTCAGTGATGACATAAGCAATGTAATCAGAGAGATTTTTATTTTGAAAATAATACTAGCAATTTAATATCCATTGCTTGCTTCACAAGTCATAGTGCCACTGCTTCTAAAGCCACTTGAGTTTGTGACCTCTGCCTGAGAGTAATATTTTAGGAAAACACATAGCTTTGCTAAAGAAACAACTTTTTTAAAAGAGCAATTTCTTCCATTTCTTTTCCTTCCTTATCCACTTTTTTTTTTTTTTAAGAGATGTGTATAAGAGACAGCTCCAACACCACAGTACAAAAGCATCAGTTCCTTGGGGCTCAACTTTCTTCACAGTCTAACTCTCACATCCGTACATGACTATTGGAAAAACCATAGCCTTGACTATACTGACTTTTTTGGTAAAGTGATGTCTCTGCTTTTTAACATGCTGTCTAGGTTGGTCATAGCTTTTCTTCCAAAGAGCAAGCATCTTTTAATTTCATGGCTGCAGTCACCATCTGCAGTGATTTTGGAGCCCAAGAAAATAAAGTCTGCCACTGTTTCCATTATTTCCTCATCTATTTTCCATGAAGTGATGGGACTGGATGCCATGATCTTCATTTTTTGAATGTTGAGTTTTAAGTCAGCTTTTTCACTCTCTTCTTTTACTTTCATCAAGAGGCTCTTTAGTTCCTCTTCACTTTCTGCCATAAGGGTGGTGTTATCTGCATATCTGAGGTTATTATTTTTCCCAGCAATCTTGATTCCAGCTTGTGCTTCATTCAGCCTCAGCATTTCACATGATGTACTCTGTATATAAGTTAAACAAACAGGGTGACAACATACAGCCTTGACATACTCCTTTCCCAATTTGGAACCAGTCTGTTGTTCCATGTCCAGTTCTAACTGTTGCTTCTTCACCTGCATACAGATTTCTTAGGAGGCTGGTAAGGATGGTCTGGTATTCCCATCTCTTAAAGAATTTTCCACAGTTTCTTGTGATACACACAAAGGCTTTAGCATAGTCAATGAAGCAGACAGAGATGTTTTTCTGGAACTCTTTTGCTTTTTCAATGATCCAACAGATGTTGGCAATTTGTCCTCCCACCTCCCTCCCCATCCCACCCCTCTGGGTCATCCCAGTGCACCAGCCCCAAGCACCCTGTATCATGCATTGAAACTGGACTGACGATTTGTTTCACATGTGATAATATACATGTTTCAATGCCATTCTGTATCCACTTTGATGAAGCTATTTCTATATAGCCATATATAGCTTTCAAACACTGCATATAGATTGAGATCTAGAAAAATATCCTTCTAGAGGTTTCTGGAATTTGGTTTGGCTAATGTTTACAGTATTATTTCTAGTTGGTAAGATTTTCTATAATTTTTTACCTTCTACTTTGTACTCTGTACTGCTTGAATTTCTAATTAATATAAAAACAAGAAAGTCATTATTCAAAATATAATGAAAACAAAGTGAATTTGTCATGCATTCAGATTATTTTTTAATATATTACTAAAAGAGGTCACTTATAAAAAAAAAAAGTTCTTTGAGTGACCCAAGCATTAACACCATTCTCATGGTAATTTGTAAGTAGTAGTAATTTATTAATTATTATCAAAATTTACTTAAGTTTTTTTGTGTTCAAGGAAAGGTCCAAAATAAATGATGAATACTACTTGGGTTGAAAAGAGTGCAATCGTACATCTCTCCAGCATAACTACCTGCTATTTACCCAAGATTTTAAAAGCTTTCTCTATACTGTTTGCTTAGATTAGTAAATTGACCAGACACCATAGTTGCTATCCCCCAGAACGGTCAGCATAGTATTATTAAAGACAAAGCAGAGCTTCTAACCAGCCAAATAGCCAGAGAGGACCCAACCTGCCTGGTTAGAGTCACATGTAACAGTAAGGGGTTTGTCTGACTCTTCACCCAGTTTCCTCATTGTTCCAACCACACACCTGTCCATTCTCAGTTCTATATCTAGAATTAAGTAGTTTCTCCTTTGCAATCTGAATAAAGTATGGATTTTAGTTAATAGTAATGTATCAGGATTGGTTCATTAACTGTAATAAATATGCTATATTAACCTAAGATGTTAATAACTGGGGAGTTGGGTGTGGGGTACATGGGAACTCTTCGTAATGTCCTTGCAATTTTTCTGTTTTCTAAAACTCTTTTAGAAAAAAATTATTTTAAAAAAACCTATTAACTATTTGCAACTTTTTGAATTATAAAGGAAACACTGCTGTCAAAACGACACATATAAAACTTAGAAACAGCATCATCTCCTTGTGCTTTCTCAGAGCAGCATCACTAGAGCATAGGGATTGTTGGGGGTGATGTGCTGTGTAGCCCATTTCCTTCCCCAGGAAAGTGGGCTGTATGCCCTCAGCTGCTGGGAAGGTTGCTATCACTCTAAGCTGTCAGCCTTCTCCAGAGATCTCCTCTCCTAAAGAGCCCCATCCAGCTTAAGGTCACATCCATTTCTCAGGGCAGCCTGTCTCCAATTTCTATAAGGTAAATGCTCCTACCGTGGCCCATTTCAAACCAGTCTTATCAATGAATGCACACCTGCAATATCTCCTCTCTGGAGCTAGTAGGAGCCAGCTCTGGAACACCTCTGTGTTTCCCTGAGGTCAAACGGGGACAAGGTCAGAGCACCATTTCCACTCCAGAGCTTTCTGGGGCCCGCTGAGTGCTTGGCCTGCCTGTATCACGGTCCTCCCTCTCCCTCCAGCTAGTCCTGCTTTCTTCCCATCCTTTTCCAGGTGCTGAACTCAAGAGTCTTTCTTAACAAACTTCCTACATGCCAACTGAAGCTCAAATTCTACTTCCCAGGGAACCCAAGTTGCAGCAGAGATTCTTACTGGACAAATTTTCAAGATTATTACTCAGTGGTTGCTCAGGCACTTGAAGACAATACTGATGGTAATGATGATGCTAGTGGTGATTATGGTGATGGGAAGACAAAGGAAAGGAAAAGTTTTTGTCTGATAGATTCTTGAATTTTATTTGAATAAGGGTTTGGGATATTTTTCAGGTGGGACTGAAAAAATTTAAATGATAGCCAAGCATTTTAATGAAAAGAATTTATGTTACTATCTAGGAAATCCAGAGGCCCTTTCCTAACCTGCCAACTTTACTTTCATATTCCCCTTAATACATAATCCATAATGTCTATCACCTTCATCCAACATGCATTTATGCAGCATTTTCTTTGTGCTAAGCTCTGTGCTAAGGTTCTGGTGTCCAAAAAGCACAGTCCCAACTTCCCTATGCAGATTACATCATGTGAAATGATGGCCTTGATGAAGCACAAGCTGGAATCAAGATTGCTGGGAGAAATATCAATAACCTCAGATACGCAGATGATACCACTCTCATGGCAGAAAGCAAAGAAGAACTAAAGAGGCTCTTGATGAAAATGAAAGAGAAGACTGAAAAAGCTGGCTTAAAACTCAACGTTCAAAAAACGAAGATCATGGCATCTGGTCCCATCACTTCATGGCAAGTAGATGGGGAAACAATGGAAACAGTGAGACACTTATTTTCTTGGGCTCCAGAATCACTGCAGATGGTGACTGCAGGCATGAAATTAAAAGATGCTTGTTTCTTGGAAGAAAAGCTATGACCAACCTAGACAGTATATTCAAAAGTAGAGACATCGCTTTGCCAATAAAGGTCTGTCTAGTCAAAGCTATGGCTTTTCCAGTAGTCATGTATGGATGCGAGAGTTGGACTGTAAAGAAAGCTGAGCACCCAAGAATTAATGCTTTTGAACTGTGGTGTTGGAGAAGACTCTTGAGAGTCCCTTGGACTACAAGGAGTTCAAACCTAAAAGTCAATCCTAAAGAAAATCAGTCCTGAATATTCATTGGAGGAACAAGTGCTGAAGCTGAAACTCCAATACTTCAGCAACCTGATGCAAAGAATGACTCACTGGAAAAGACCCTGATGCTGGGAAAGATTGAAGGTGGGAGGAGAAGGGGACAACAGAGGATGAGATGGTTGGATGGCATCACCAACTCAATGGACAAGAGTTTGAGCAAGCTCTGAGAGTTGGTGATGGACAGGGAAGCCTGGCGTGCTGCAGTCCATGGGGTAGCAAAGAGTTGCACACAACTAAGTGACTAAACTGAACTGAACTAAGTTCCTAGTGGTCCAGTGGTTGCGACTCTGTTTCCAATGCAGGGGACACAGGTATGATCCCTGGCTGGGGAAATGAGATCCCACATACCAAAAATAAAAAAAACACAATCCTCCTGATAAGGAAGTTACAAACTGATGTAATGAATGAATGTGAGGTCTAAACAAAGATAATACAAAGAAAGAAGTGCCATGATTGACGTGAGCATGGGGCAGGGTAGATGTTCTGAATACACAATGATAGCCACCATTTATCAAGCTGCACTTACTGTGTGCCCACCATTGTTTTGAATGGTTTGTGAGCATTGTTTCATTAAATCCCACAACAATCCTGTTGGCAGGTCCACTCTCAGATAAGGAAACTCACAATGAGAGTCGAGTGGTTTTCCCACGGTGATTCAGTAAGCTGTGGGTTGAGCCAGGATTTGTATCTCACGTGCTAATTCAAGACCTAGGACTCCTAACCTTGGTCCTGCTGAGAGATGGAGAATGACTAAAGCTAACAAGGAGTAGGCAAGTGGGCTGAAGACAGGAACTCTGTGATGCAAGAATAACAAAAAGACCACAAAAGAGACTGGGAAATAACAGTCCAGAGGAAGGAGGGGAAAGAAACAAGGGTAGAAGTGGTTCAAAAGGCAGAACAGAGCCAGTAGAGCCAAATACCAAAATAAAAGATTTAAAGGTCTTGGTGGCTCAAATGGTGAAGCGTCTGTCTACAATGTGGGAGACCTGGGTTCGATCCCTGGGTCAGGAAGATTCCCTGGAGAAGGAAATGGCAACCTACTCCAGTACTATTGCCTGGAAAATCCCATGGACAGAGGAGCCTGGTGCAGGCTACTGTTCGTGGGGTCGCAAAGAGTCAGACACGACTGAGCGGCTTCACTTCACTTCAAAGGTCCATGGCCTTTAACCACAATGCCGTCCTTGGGGATTTTGGTCAACTAGAGGGAAGGCAGAACTGATTTCAGAGAGCAGTGAGTTGAGAAATGAGTAAATAAGTGACTGGGAAATGGACACTGTGGGTGTTGATATTATTTCTAGAAGCTCAGTTTTGGGGAAAAGGGGAGAGGTCAATAGACAGGATCAGAGACTTTTCTATAACAGGATTTGCTTTGGTTTTTCTAAGAAGGGAGAGAATTGAACATGGGTAGTGTGATGACACTGAGTTAACCTGCCTCACTTCTCTTTCACCTTTTTTTGCAACAGCCCCTGATTTTATCTGAGCTAATCCCCTTCTCCCACTCTATGCTGTTTGATGGGACTGCTATACTGGGTAGGTTCTGACCCCAGGGACTAACTGACACCAGGATCCAAAAAAAAAAAAAAAAAATGCTTAGAGTTGATTTTCCCCCACAATGATGAGGAGTCCAGCTCCTGTTTGGGAAAAAAAAAACCTACATGTGACTTTTCAGGCCTGACCATGAGTAATTACTAGAGCTCTCCTGGGATGCCTCACAGGGAAGACTGCCCTCCCTGCCCTCCTGGCCTGAGTACACGGTCAGTGCAGTTCAGTTCAGTCGCTCAGTCATGTCCAGCTCTTTGTGACTCCATGGACTGCAGCATGCCAGGCTTCCCTGTCCATCACCAACTCCCTGAGCTTACTCAATTCATGTCCATTGAGTCCGTGATGCCATCCAATCATCTCATCCTCTGCGGTTCCCTTCTCCTCCTGCCTACAATCTTTCTCAGCATCAGGGTCTTTTCCAATGAGTCAGTTCTTCGTATCAGGTGGCCAAAGTACTGGGGTTTCAGCTTCAGCATCAGTTCTTCCAATGAATGTTCAGGACTGATTTTCTTTAGGGTGGACTACTTTGATCTTCTTGCAATCCAAGGAACTCTCAAGAGTCTTCTCCAACACCAAAGTTCAAAGGCATCAATTCTTCGGTGCTCAGCTTTCTTTATAGTCCAACTCTCACATCCATACATGACTACTGGAAAACGATAGCCTTGACTAGATGGACCTTTGTTGGCAAAGTGATGTCTCTGCTTTTGAATATGCTGTCTAGGTTGGTCATAGCTTTTCTTTCAAGACACAAGTGTCTTTTAATTTCTGGCTGCAGTCACCATCTGCAGTGATTTTGGAGCCCAAGAAAATAAAGTGTCTCACTGTTTCCAATATTTCCCCATCTATTTGCCATGAAATGATGGGACCAGATGCCATGATCTTAGTTTTCTGAATGTTGAGTTTTAAGCCAACTTTTTCCACTATTCTCTTTCACTCTCATCAAGAGACTGTTGAGTTCTTCACTTTCTGCCGAAAGAGTGGTGTCATCTGCATATCTAAGGATATTGATATTTCTCCCAGAAATCTTGATTCCAGCTTGTGCTTCATCCAACCTGGCATTTCACATAATGTACTCTGCATAGAAGTTAAATAAGTAGGGTGACAATATGCAGCCTTGACATAATCCTTTCCTGATGTGGAACCAGTCTGTTGTTCCATGTCCAGTTCTAACTGTTGTTTCTTGACCTGCATACAGATTTCTCAGGAGGCAAGTCAGGTGGTCTGGTGTTCCCATCTCTTTAAGAATTCTCCATAGTTTGTTGTGAGCCACACAGTCAAAGGCTTTGGCATAGTCAATAAAGCAGAAGTAGATGTTTTTCTGGAACTGTCTTGCTTTTTCAATGATCCAATGGATGTTGGCAATTTGATCTCTGGTTCCTCTGCCTTTTCTAAATTCAGCTTGAACATCTGGAAGTTCGTGGTTCATATACTGTTGAAGCCTGGCTTGGAGAATTGGGTTTTGGAGTCAGGGCCTCTCAGACCCTGTGCTTTGCACATTTGCATTCCTAGCCCCGGGGCCTTCAATCCTTAGTCTCTTTATCTGAGGACTTGAGCATACCTCTGCCAAAGGCTTGTTACTGGGAGGAGGAGGGAATCCTGAAGATAGATTTCCCCACTCTGGCTCAATACCCAGTATTCATCCACTCCTAATCCTCATCCACTATCCCCTACCCAACCCAGGGTCCATAAAGCTATAAGAGCCTCTTGTTCAGGATTTGTGGACAGTAAGGTGCCCCCCAAGACTGCCCAGATCCACCTAATCCTCCACGTTGGGGAAAAGAGAATGGGTGGCAGGGGGCTGGTGCTTTGTTTGGTTTTAGCCCCTTGCGTATGACCATACAAGGGAAGATAACCCTTGCATATTCCCTTGTAGCTCAGTTGGTAAAGAATCTGCCTGCAGTGCAAGAGACCTGAGTTTGATTGCTGGGTCAGGAAGATCCACTGGAGAAGGAAATGGCAACCTACTCCAGTATTCTTGCCTGAAAAATCCCATGGACAGAGGAGCCTAGCAGGCTACAGTCCATGGGCTTGCAAGAGTCAGCTACAACTTAGCGACTAGATCACCACCACCACCATTTTACCCTCTCAGTAAGTGATAATGACTTAACTCTTTCCTTTTTGGGTCCTTAATCGGCTGCTCTGACTCCTGACAACTCAGCTCTCTCTCGCAGCTCAGTGAGCTCCGAACAGCTTGTCCTGGGAACACTGTCCTTTGTGCACTGCTCCCAGCTCCACAGAGCACCTGCTCTGTCCAAGGTAGGTGCTTGTTCAGTTCATTACCTCACACGTGGTGGGCCCTTTTCTGGCCTAAATTAGCCAGACCTGTTTGCAGTTGAAAACCATAGCTGACGTACACATGTCTAAATGCTGATCATGAAAAGCCAACAAAGACTAAGAGTGCAGAGATACAGAAAAGAAAGAGAAATCACAAAGATTAATACAGCGGGGCTCCAGATGAATCAGGGGAAACTGGATCCAGAGGTCATTCCAACTGACTGGACTTTGGCAGGAGAGAACATAGAGAAGTGGGGCAAGAAGAAAATAGAGATTTTTATGAAGATTTGAGGCAGGGGAGATAATCAGGATGTCAAAGATATCTGTGTTGGGAGACCTCTGTCCTTTCTAAGAAAGATGAAACATTGCTCAGATGATGAAGAGGTGGTGAGTTTAGATGGCTAAAGCTTAAATGGTGGCCATCTGAATGAGTAAGGCGCTTGTTGGGCCAAAGGAGGCATTGCCATGGGAACAGGCAACAGCATCAGTCTGCATAACTGGTACCTTCACCACAGACAGCTTGAGAAAGAGACATAGACGGAGTCACATATTTTATTTGAAATATTTTCTAAACTTGATATTTTTGCTAAATGTAGCCTTTGTTTTCAGGCTGCCCAGATGGCTCTCGTGATAAAGAACACACCTGCCAATGCAAGAGAGAGATGTGGGTTCAATCCCTGGGTCAGGAAGATCCCCGGAGGGAGGGCATGGCAATCCACTCCAGTGTTCTTGCCTGGAGAATCCCATGGACAGAGGAGCCTGGCAGGCTAGAGTCCAAGGGGTTGCAAAGAGTCGTACACGACTGAAGCGACTTAGCACAGCACAGCCTTTGTTTTCAGTTATAACTTTGAAGCCAAAGAAAACGCCAGAATAAAAATATGTTTACCAAACTGAAAGACTGTCATAAATTTGGGAACATTAAATTGAGAAATTGCAATAAACTTTGCGGGGAGGGGGGAACCCCAAATCTGTTTCAATAGTGGTGTCTGCTTTGTTCTCTGCGTAAAACTTAAAGTACATATGACTGGCCACCGGAGGGAGCCAAAACTAAGCATACAACTTTTTCTACAAAGCTTTTTAGGAAAGTGAATTATTAAAAACTGCAAAATGCAAATGAACCTCATCTTCCAAGAATATATGCAAAAGTTGTAGAAATCATGCAATTTAATGCTACTCTGATGCCAAATACATTAGAAAAAAAATCAAACTAGAAGAGAATTCTGAATCTCAAGTAGATCAAAAAAGCAGCATTCTTCCCTGCCTCCCTCCCTGTCTCTTTTTCTCTCCTCACTCTGGGGCTGGGCTGTAGTAACTCCCCAAAGCTAGGTCATTTGTATTCCACTTCAGTGAAAACAGTCTGTGAGTTGTATCAACACTTTCTCAGCCATCGCTACAGGGAACACACTGGTTAGAGGTATGTTGACAAGAAACAGGTCTGACTCACACCTCTTAATTCCGGCTTCAAGTATAACTTGGGTAAGAGAGGGGAAACATTTCTAGTGGAAGTTTTTGTTTTTTTTTAATTGCTGCCATTAAATAGATATCTTTCCATTTTCTGCATAGTATGTGCGTTAGTTAGGATAGTTTGTTTATAAGCAAGAATATCCAACTTTGGCTAACTTAGAGGGGAAAGGAGTTTATTGAAAGGATATTGGTTTCTATTATCCTTTGAACAGTTTATAACTAAAATCTGGGAAATATTTTATACTGAAAATGATATTAGAGTTTATTTTGGACTAACTTATGTTCACAAATTTGAAAATGTGGATTAAATGGATAAATCCTAGAAAAATAAAACTCTCCAAAATTGGCATTAAGATAGAATAAAATAGAATAAAACTGTTTTTATAAATGCATATATAATTAAATATCTTCTTATAAAAACCAACCAACCAGCCAACCTCAGATCCAATGGCTTCACTGGTAAGTTCCAGCAAATATTTAAGGAAACCACAGTCATCTGAAACAAAGCCTTTAGAGAAGACAAAATGGATAGGAATCCACAATTCCTTTTGTGAGATGAACATTACCTCCATTTCGAAGACCACAAGGGACCTCCACTTCCAGAGAGATGAGTAGAAGGACTTTTTTCTGTTTCTCTCAGAAGTACAGGTTAAAAGGCTGGACACGATAAATAAAACAAAGGATGACTCTGAAAAATTAAGAGAGGTAGGCAGACTGAATAGGGAACTTGGATCCAAGAAATGACACAGTTTAAGTAGCCTAGGTTTTCTTTCTATTTCATATATCCCAGGTTTAAGACCTTTTTTCTTATTCATTTTATCCTTAGCACTTAGTAAAGTAACTGGCAGATAGGTACTTGATGAACGAACAAATGAATGGTCATTAAGTAGCATATCTATTAAGCACTCAGCGCTATTGAATTCACTATCAAAGGAAAAACAATTAAAATCAGTCCCTGATCTCTTTGAATTTGCTACAACTGATTTAAGCATTGGCCAATTTTAAAAGAACCATAGAGAGTGAGGAGGGAAATGTTGCCAAAACTACAAACTATAAACACAAAATAAACTACTTGTCAGACATGAACACTGATGATGAAATAGTCCTTCCACAGAGTGAAAAAAAAATTATTATGGAGAAAGCAAAACTTTAGGAAATCTGTGACTATGAAAAAGAACTTCCCATATCTAGGATTAAAGCACAGATTATGAAAAAAAGTATGAAAACTGGTTTGGCAACATAATATATTTAGAGTACTGTTCAAACTAACCTGGAATGACTCTGAAAAATTAAGAGAGGTAGGCAGACTGAATAGGGAACTTGGATCCAAGAAATGACACAGTTTAAGTAGCCTAGGTTTTCTTTCTATTTCATATATCCCAGGTTTAAGACCTTTTTTCTTATTCATTTTATCCTTAGCACTTAGTAAAGTAACTGGCAGATAGGTACTTGATGAACGAACAAATGAATGGTCATTAAGTAGCATATCTATTAAGCACTCAGCGCTATTGAATTCACTATCAAAGGAAAAACAATTAAAATCAGTCCCTGATCTCTTTGAATTTGCTACAACTGATTTAAGCATTGGCCAATTTTAAAAGAACCATAGAGAGTGAGGAGGGAAATGTTGCCAAAACTACAAACTATAAACACAAAATAAACTACTTGTCAGACATGAACAGTGATGATGAAATAGTCATATTCCTTCCACAGAGTGAAAAAAAAATTATTATGGAGAAAGCAAAACTTTAGGAAATCTGGACTATGAAAAAGAACTTCCCATATCTAGGATTAAAGCACAGATTATGAAAAAAAGTATGAAAACTGGTTTGGCAGCATAATATATTTAGAGTACTGTTCAAACTAACCTGGAAATTGTAGTATGTCATTAGAGACACCACAGAGAATGAAGGAAAAAGAAACAGTAGAAGGGGGAAAAGCAAGATGTAGAGAAGTTTTTAATTATTTTATACAAAGTGAAAAGCGAAAGTGAACTCGCTCATTCGCGTCCGGCTCTTTTGCGACCTCATGGACTGTAGCCCACCAGGCTCCTCTGTCCATGGAATTCTCCAGGCAAGAATACTGGAGTGGGTTGCTATGTCCTCCTCCAGGGGATCTTCCTGACCCGGGGATCAAACCCAGGTCTCCCGCATTGCAGGCAGACTCCTTACCATCTGAGCCACTAGGGAATCCTATTTTATACAGGATATATGCTAATGGAAAGCACTCAATGCTGAGAACATACCAAATGTCCATAAATACTAGACAATCAAGAAAGTCACACATCAAGGGCACTTGCGATGATAGAAGAGCTGCTTTACTGTGTTCCCAGGGGAGTGGTGGCAGGGTTGTCCACATGAAAGATACCCCTGGACAAAGCAGCCAATTGTTTGCATAGCCAAACACTGCAGTCCTGCCCACATAAGTATTTACATTTCCAATGCATAATAGAACTACAATCCATGATAGCCACAAAATGTCCAAGTTGGCATTGTTCATTTTCCAGGACAAGCAAATAAATACATAAAGGAGAGCTTACATGATTTTTCTACGAATTCACATCCCAA
Source organism: Aepyceros melampus (assembly GCA_006408695.1). Taxonomy (NCBI): domain Eukaryota; kingdom Metazoa; phylum Chordata; class Mammalia; order Artiodactyla; family Bovidae; genus Aepyceros; species Aepyceros melampus. The sequence continues at coordinate 181,527 of SJXQ01009205.1, read as the reverse complement.
GCTTCATACCTGTAAGAAATACAGGATACTGGATTTTGGGGTTGGGGTTGGAGGTGGGTGTAGATGGATTGTCTCAGATGCTGTATGGCTTCTCTTACAAATTAAATACAGATAAGTTCAGTTCAGTTCAGTCACTCGGTTGTGTCCGACCCCAAGAATCACAGCACACCAGGCCTCCCTGTCCATCACCAACTCCCAGAGTTCACTCAGACTCACGTCCATCAAGTCAGTGATGCCATCCAGCCATCTCATCCTCGGTCATCCCTTTCTCCTCCTGCCCCCAATCCCTCCCAGCATCAGAGTCTTTTCCAATGAGTCAGCTCTTCACATGAGGTGGCCAAAGTACTAGAGTTTCAGCTTTAGCATCATTCCTTCCAAAGAACACCCAGGACTGATCTCCTTTGGAATGGACTGCGTGGATCTCCCTGCAGTCCAAGGGACTCTCAGGAGTCTTCTCCAACACCACAGTTCAAAAGCATCAATTCTTCGACACTCAGCTTTCTTCACAGTCCAGCTCTCACATCCATACATGACTACTGGAAAAACCATAGCCTTGACTAGACGGACCTTTGTTGGCAAAGTAATGTCTCTGCTTTTCAATATGCTAACTAGGTTGGTCATAACTTTTCTTCCAAGGAGTAAGCGCCTTTTAATTTCATGGCTGCAATCACCATCTGCAATGATTTTGGAGCCCAAAAAAATAGCCTGACACTGTTTCCACTGTTTCCCCATCTATTTCTCATAAAGTGATGGGACCAGATGCCATGATCTTCGTTTTCTGAATGTTGAGCTTTAAGCCAACTATTTCACTCTCCTCTTTCACTTTCATCAAGAGGCTTTTTAGTTCCTCTTCACTTTCTGCCATAAAGGTGGTGTCACCTGCATATCTGAGGTTATTGATATTTCTCCTGGCAATCTTGATTCCAGCTTGTGCTTCTTCCAGCAAACTGTGGAAAATTCTGAAAGAGACGAGAATACCAGACCACCTGACCTGCCTCTTGAGAAACCTATATGCAGGTCAGGAAGCAACAGTTAGAACTGGACATGGAACAACAGACTGGCTCCAAATAGGAAAAGGAGTACGCCAAGGCTGTATATTGTAACCATGCTTGTTTAACTTATGTGCAGAGTACATCATAAGATACAGATAAACTATTCTGCAAATCAGTGAGATATGACATTCTATTTGCATTGGAATAAATCCTTGTGTAAAGGAGTACTGAGTGACTTTAATCCCTTGGTTGATATTTTAATCAACATGTGAAACCACTTTCCTTACAATTTCTATACATATTCATGAAGACACACAGTCAACACTGAAAGATCACCAAGCAGAAAGAGAAAAAATCCTATTACACTGACATGACAATTTCCTTAATGTAATCAAATGGTACAGCTCTATTCCTTTAATCTGAATTCAGTTCAAATAACTAAAAAGCTTTGTTCACTCTCAGATAGAACTAGACACTTACAAAATAAGTTTCTGACAATTCACATCAATTTATTTTTGCAATAATCCTTTAGTGCAAGATGATTTTTAAAAAATGCATTGAATTAGCATTAGATCAAGATGAAATACTGATTCTCAAAAAAAATGACTTCACCAAAGGTTTTAGTAAGCTTCCTTAACAGCAGTATGAGATATCTGCTTAATAAACATGTGCATTTATTTATTTTTTGTTTTACTTGGAAAACTTACCAATGTAATTTGCCAATATATGTTTTAAACTAGATCCTCTCATCTAATGTTTAAGATAGTAGAACAAGAGGAGACAAAAAGGAAGGGCAGTTTAATGTTCATTTGCCTGATTATTTTTTAATATGAAAATGAGTTTTCACTGGACAAGATACAGATATAGATTGAATGGTGAGGTTAATATGAACCAGTTCAGTATCTATTCCCACAGTTCAAAAGTTTATCACTGAAAAGTAGTTTACCATGTTCATGCTGATTCTAAGTGTTCTAGATTTGAAGTGACCAAATACATGAATGTTAATAAAAATATTTTTTAATTAAAAAAATATATATAATAAGGCAGTTTTCTCAAACTTACCTGATCATGAGACCTACTTGGGGGTGCTGGTTTTAAAGTATGGATTCCCAGGCCTCCTCCCTAGAGATTCTGATTCCTAAAGTACAGGGTGGGGCTCAGGAATGCACAGCATTAGAAGCACCTGGATGAGCTTTACATCAGGTCAACTAGGGGCCTATGTGGTGTCATGACAACTGACCTAGTCTTAGGGTTCAAAACGCTAAGATTGCCGGGGCTTCTATTAGTCCTTAACCGAGTCATTTTAATCTGAGTCTAAATTGCCTCAGTTGTTAAAAAAAAAAAAAAAAGAAGAAAACTGTTTTCAGGCTATAGACTCTGAGGACAGGACCAGCTGAGTTCTACTCACAGCTCGCTCCCCATGCCTGGCACAGAACAACCTCTTGGTTATTACCTGTTGACAAATCCCTAGTTAGACAACCGGTAAGTTTCCTTTTCGACTTTAAAATTACATGATTCTAAAATAAATAAGTAAGGAAACAATTCACTTGGTCAGTCATTTACAAAATAATAATTATTCTCAAAACAAAACATAATATAAACAAACAAACAAAAAAAAGCCCCCATTTCGTTGGACTGATCTCAGGGCTGTATGTTCCTCATGGGCATTTCAAAGGACCTGACTAGGGTGATTTGATTTCTTCCTCCCAGGACTGTGATGGTTAAAGTTAGTGAATTGGGAGCACAGAGTACAAAGTTGAGTCTAGAAAATCCAGTAAAATTCTGTGAAAAACAAAGTCAGTTCTCCTGCTATACACATATGAATACTGGCGTCACAGCATAACTTGCAAGATTTTTGTCACTTTAGTCCCAAAACATACTGTTAAGTAACAAGTCCAGAATTATCATGAACCTTCCCTGGCATGTGGATTATACGGTAATAAGTACTTTTGAAACTGATTAAACAGGAAAAATAAACTCTGGAAACTATATGTTTCCAGTTTCCACACAGCAGCATCAACCTCAACTGGGGAATGCAAATTCTTGAGCTTTGCCCCAGACCTAACAAATGAGAAACTCTGGGGGTGGGGCAGAAAAATCTAGCCTGTTACAGTCTCCCAGGTGATTCTGATGTACACTGAAGGTTGAGAACCACTGAGTTAAACAGGACTCAAAAACAAATTCAAAGTAAGCTGAGTACAAGTACAAAGCTCCAACAATAACCAGAATTGAAAAAAAAAAATCACATCATGTATCTACTCAGTTGGGTATCAGTACACTCAGTTAGTCAACACACAGCAACATGCTTCCACAGAATAATTTAAGTTTCCTCCTTTTGGAAAAAAAAACAATTCTGAAATACTGATCCTGAAATGAAAAAACAACGTAAACCAATGACCTTTAGGATATTCAAGTCCTAATGTTTCCATGTTACAAGTAAAATACAAATTTTTAATAAAAATGTTGCCAAGTATTACCAAATTTCATTTTAATATTATTAAAATAATAGTGATAATAAATGAGACTATGGGTATACAGTGCCAAGTCAATCCAAATAGCAATTCTGATTTAAAACTGGTGATAAGTGAGATTCTAAGGGTAACTAGCTATTAGAAATGTCTGAATCTATGTTCTTCTATGTCAAGACAAGCTCCCAGCTACAGAATTCTGAAAATCCTAAAACTCCACCTCCTAAGGTACCAGCAAAGAGGAAAGAGATTTTTGATCTGAGAGCAGGGTAGCGATGGAGGTGCTGGTACTGAGATCCATCCAGGGGCACGCGTTTGAGTTACCAGGGGCAGGAATTTCAGACATCACAACAGGAAGGTTAGAGAAGACTGGCGCATTGTGTGTGGGTCTATGGCTTTGGAGAACACAAGTATGTTTTTTATAACTTTTTCTCTCAACCCTAAAATTCACCTAGGAGAAAGAGGCTGGCTTAAATGCAAAAAAGAAAAAACCGATCCACCCCAAGGGCAGCTCCTAGTCGGGATATCAAATGGCAACACACTGATGACCTCCCCAGACTCGGTGACGCCGGCATTGCTGGAGAGGCACTCAGGCCACGCTTGCTGGAGTTACACCTGGAGCAGGGGTAGAAGCAGCCCAGGCAGTCGCACAGGTCTGCGTTGTTGCAGGTAAGCCTGCCGCTTTTGTCATACTTCTCCATGACTCCGCAAAGAAAAAGAACGGCGCTAACAGGACAGTGGGCTCCCCTTTGTAGCTCAGTTGGTAAAGAATCTTCTGCAATGCAGGAGATTCAGGTTTGATTTCTGGGTCAGGAAGATTCCCTGGAGAAGGAAATGGCAACCCACTCCAGTATTCTTGCCTGGAGAATTCCATGGACAGAGGAGCCTGGCAGGCTACAGTCCATGGGGTGGCAAGAGTCAGACATGACTTAGCAATTAAACCACCAACAGGCCAGTGAAATTTCCCTCCACGTTCAGAATGGATTTCTGTTTGGCAATTTTCCTAAATAAGCTCCCTTTACTCTGAAGAAGCAGCACCCTAAAACTGACCCAGCAATACTTCAGAACATTATAAGGCAATGTGTCCAGGGAAATTCAGTCAACATGCACCCTTACCAGGGCAGTCAGGCTTGTCCCGGAGAGTAAGGCTCCATTCATCCAGCACACTGGGTAATGTAATATCCAACCTAAGCCAGTTTTGAGGAACAGTTGATTGAGAGCTATTATAAACTTCCTTCTACAAAAATTTTACTTTAAAATGTAACCATTCTTAATGGAATTTTTCCTAATACATTACATTCCCCCTCCCTCTTTTTTTTTTTCTTAAGAAAAAGCACTGGTGGTTAAGTCGTCAAGTCTTGTCTGACTCTTTGCGATCACATGGAGCCTGCAAGGCTCCTCTGTCCATGGGATTCTCCAGGCAAGATTACTGGAGTGGGTTGCCATTTCCTTCTCCATACACCTAAAACTGGGCTTCTCTGGAGGCTCGGTGGTAAAGAACCTGCTTGCCGTAATTACTGAAGCTAGACAAGGCTGTGAAATTCTGACCTTCTGCACCCTTTGCCCCTAAGCAGGCATAACACCTCCTTCCCTTCCTGTTACGTAATGCTGTTCCATGAGGCCCAAGAAGGGTACTTTCAGAGTTGTTTGATCTCAAGGCCATTTTTCTCAGCTCCTGGGGTGGATTTCTTGTGGCAACAGATGTTCCCTTCCACTGCCTTTTCTGTTCTTTTTCCTCACCCCAGTTGTTGTTCTCAGCCAAGCCTATTTTTTTAATTCTGACATGGCCACTTCGTTCCCCAAGGGTGGCAGCATTGTTGGGAAGCTGGTCTTCGAGGTCTGACTACTGGTTCTCATCTGGGGGCAGAGAACAGTCGAGGGTCTCTCTGTGTGGCTCACTAGGGAATCTGGTTGCCTTTTTACGTATGTTTACAACATACACTTAGCAAGGAACTAATTTTCTAAATACTTTTGACTCAGAAGTTTCTTTTGCACCTCCTTGGGCATTTCATACTGTAATAAACTTGGAGCCTCAGAAATTGAAATTAACTAGAATCTCTCTTATACCCAGCCAGGATGCCCCCAAATCGTCCCGCATTTCTACTTAACAGAAGAAGGGCAGAGGGTGGGACCAGACTCTGCCCACCTGCCCCCTCTGGACATCTGCCCTGTCTGGGCAGTCCAAGCACTCAGATAGGTCCAACCCTAGATAGACTTGCCAGCATTTTCACCACCCACCAGCAGACTGAAACTTGGTCTCTGGGATGGCAGCAGGCTGGGCAGTCGCATTTCTAGGGTCTCTATCCTGGAAACTCTATATGGAAACCTGTCCCCTATAACATCATGGATGAGGCATGCCACCTAGCAGTGCCCAGGAATTGTCCATTTTCATTGCCCATTCAGCAGCAGAGGAAACTAACACTCTAGAAGGGATTTTGGAAAAGATAACCTCAGCCAGGAAGTGGCAGAGTTGAAATTCAAGCCCAGGGCTGAATGCCCACCTGATAGTTAGGAGGCTGGCTGTCCTTGACCTCAGCATCTTCACTTTGAGGTCGCTTGTGCAAGACAGTTGAAGGCACTGTCCCAAGGAAGAAACGCTAAGAAATAACATTGCCCTCTAGTGGTGAGTGGGGAAAGATTTCAGTGAAGAAATTAAGGATGCTTGGTCAACTGTCAGACTATCCTTCGAAATCACCTTCAGCCACCTGATATCTTAGATAATGCAACTAAGGTGAAAAGAACAGAAGGAACCCACAAACTGTCACACAGCTAGTCCTGGGCAGTTGGCTACATGGAAATGTGTTCTTGTGTCTTACTTGTGTCAGCTGCTATGCATGGTACTCTGGATACACTAGGGAGAAAGATATAGTCCCTGGCTGTTATAGGCTGAATTGCGTCTGCCCAAAATTTATCTGATGAAGTCTCAAACGCCGGTGCCTCAGAACTAACAGTATTTAAAAGTAAGGTCTGTAAAGGTATGATTAGGTTTAAATAAGGCTGGTGTCCTTTTAAGAGGCCCCAGGGTTACAGAAGCACAGGATAAAGGCCATGTGAGGTCACAGTGAAAATGAGGCAGTCTGCAAGCCAAGGAGAGAGACCACAAAAGAAATCACACCTGCCAGCATCTTGAGCTTGCACTTCTAGTCTCCAGAACTGTGGGAAAAGCAATTTCTGTTGTTGAAGTCACCTAGTCTGTGATACTTTATTAGAGCAGCCCTACCAAACTAATGGGCTTCCCTCGGAGCTCAGCTGGTAAAGAAGCCACCTGCAATGCAGGAGACCTCGACTCAATTCCTGGGTCAGGAAGATCCCTTGGAGAAGGAATAGGTTGGCTACCCACTCCAGTATTCTTGGGCTTCCCTGGTGGCTCAGACAGTAAAGAATCTGCCTGCAGTGTGAAAGACCTTCATTCAATCCCTGGGTTGGGAAGATCCCCTGGAGGAAGTCATGGCAACCCACTCCAGTATCCTTGCATGAAGAATCCTGTGGACAGAAGAGCCTGGTGGGCTGCAGTCCATACGGTCTCAAAGAATCAGACACGACTGAGCACACAGCACATCGTCAACATGAGGAAAGAAACAATGAATGAAGGATTATAAATAATTAAGAGTCAAGCATCATGAAGCAATAGCAACAGGGAGTCTGACTTTAAAACACCAGGGGAGGGTGCCCAGAGGAATATGAGCTACAGAGGTGAGGAAGTGAGTGGAAGAGGGTGCTACACGTAGGGCACCATAGCAAGGGCAAAGACCTCTGAAAGCAAGAGAAAGCTCGTGTCTGAGCAACCCAGAAGAGGTAGAACTGGGGAGTGGGAAACAATTAGCAGGGCCCTTGAGGTTGCAGAGTCCCCACCAGCTCAAGGTTTATAGATCAAGGTATGGATTTTGTCTTTACCCTGAGAGCAATGGGGGTGAGGGGCCATCTGGAAGTGGATATAGTGTAAGCAGCTCTGTAGTCAGCTTGAGTGGGGAGGTAAGGTAGAGTTAGAAAGGTTAGTTGCAGTGGGCCCTGGTGTGACTTTGTTGCTGCTGCTGCTAAGTTGCTTCAGTTGTGTCTGACTCTGTGCGACCCCAGAGATGGCAGCCCACCCGGCTCCCTCGTCCCTGGGATTCTCCAGGCAAGAACACTGGAGTGGGTTGCCATTTCCTTCTCCAATGCATGAAAGTGAAACGTGAAAGTGAAGTCGCTCAGTTGTGTCCAACTCCTAGCGATCCCATGAACTGCAGCCTACCAGGCTCCTCTATCTATGGGATTTGCCAGGTGTCACTTTGTTAGGCCAGGTTTTATTAGGCTTGGTTGGGGTTTATCTTGATGGCAGTTTGAACACATTTAAATGCATGTGGGAAGAAACAGCAAAGAAGAAAGTGTGAAAGATACAAGTGAGTAAGGGGTTGAGACCCAGGAAGGGGCACCTGGCATTTGATCCGTTACCTAGAGCCTGCAGGCTTTTCAGGGACCCACCAAAAAAAAAAAAAATCTTTGAGCACTAAAAGTTAAAGGATTGGCTAAAAAAAGATTTTTTAATTGCAGAATAAAAATATATTTAATTAAATGTATGTACAATGGAGTATTATGTCAACTTCCTTTTCATAATATTTAACTTTCATAAAGATGGCATTGTATTTAAAAACAATTTGGGAGTTAGATTTTTCTCATTTTGAAAAATACTCCCAAAGACCATCTTTGTTTAGTTGCTAAGTTGTGTCCAACTCTTTTGTGACCCCATAGATTGTAGTCCACCAGGCTCCTCTGTCCATGGGGATTCTACAGGCAAGAATACTGGAATGGGTTGCCATTCCCTTCTCCCGGGTATCTTCCATACCCGGGGATCAAATCCGCGTCTTCTGCATTGGCAGGTAGATTCTTTACCACCTGAGCCACCAAGGGAAGCCTGATGAGCATCTTAGTGCTCCAAAACACACACACACACACACACACACACACAGTCAATCACAAATTAGACAAGTTATTTGTAGCTAAGTAATTTTTAAAGAAAAACTTTCTTAAATTATTTTAAAGGTTTACAGCAAACAGGTATGTATGTGTGTGTGTTTTATATGGGAAGTAAACACATTTGAATATATTTGGTACAGTCTGTAGTAGAATGTTCTAGAGAACATACAAAGGCCAGGGGAGACCTAAAAAACAGCCTGCAGTAGGCCAGAGCATGTGACATGTGAGGGGCTGGCCTGAGAGAGGAGGAAGTTTTCACAGGGGTTGGTGGAGGAGACTGGCAAGCCCCCTCTGCTGGCTCTTTTGTTCAATCAAATCCACGTCTTCTGCATTGGCAGGTAGATTCTTTACCACCTGAGCCACCAAGGGAAGCCTGATGAGCATCTTAGTGCTCCAAAACACACACACACACACACACACACAGTCAATCACAAATTAGACAAGTTATTTGAGCTAAGTAATTTTTAAAGAAAAACTTTCTTAAATTATTTTAAAGGTTTACAGCAAACAGGTATGTATGTGTGTGTGTTTTATATGGGAAGTAAACACATTTGAATATATTTGGTACAGTCTGTAGTAGAATGTTCTAGAGAACATACAAAGGCCAGGGGAGACCTAAAAAACAGCCTGCAGTAGGCCAGAGCATGTGACATGTGAGGGGCTGGCCTGAGAGAGGAGGAAGTTTTCACAGGGGTTGGTGGAGGAGACTGGCAAGCCCCCTCTGCTGGCTCTTTTGTTCTCTGTGAGATAGGAGATGAGTTGTTTCTTCTGTCTGCGAGCCAAGAAGGGGAGGGGAGGTGAAGGGCAAAGAGAGAGGAACATCAAGATTTGAAATTGCCATTTCAGAGAGTGGAGGAGGGAAGTGACTGGAAAGCATGGAGCGCCCAGGGGAGCACCCAGGAGTACGTGGCTATGTCAGTCTGCCTCCTGGTGTGTCTTCAGGAGCACAGTCAGTCTGGAAGCTGGAACAGAAAGTACTTTGCTAGATTCACCGGGGCTTGGGGTCCAGTAGTGATAGCTTACAGTGAACAGGGTCGGATTTGTGATCTCCGAAGAAGATTTAGCTTCAGGACCAGGGACCTGGCTTGATCACTCAAGAGCTTTTGTATAGCACAGTTTTATTAGAGTATGAAAGGGACAGAGAAAACTTCTAACATAGACATCAGAAGGGGGACGGAGAATGCCCCCGTTGTGAGTGTTAGCAAGGGAGTTATACACATTTTAATTATTACAATAAATCAAAAGAATGTCTCAAAGTTGTAAAATTTTATCAGACCCACTCCCATAATATACATTCTAAGATATCAGGATTAGTCAGAAGGTTTTCAGGAAGGAGAAACTGTCCTCAAGCAGGATACATTGCTGTCGTATAATCCCTAGTACAGAGTGTAAACTGAGTTGTTTGCTGTGTAATCATCAGTTCCAGGCTTGAAGGAAAAAAAATTTTATGTGACTAAGACTAAGGAATGTAGAAAAAAGAAAAAGAAAAAAGTTTGTCCTTTCCTCTCCTTGAGAATTCCAGACCCCTATCTCCTCCTCGAGACCCCTATCTCCTTGGGGACACCCAGACTTCTTATCAATCTGCCTAGGAATTGACTCTCTCAGTAGGATGGGCAGGATGAAGGGTCAAAGGTGGTGAGGAAGTTAACATCATTTGAGCGTCTACATCATGCACAGGAATAGACACTCTACATACACTGCCTCATCCAGAAGCATCATTATATTGGTTACAACACATTTGGCTGCAATCAAAAGAAAAACTCAGCTAACAATGGCCGAAAGGTATTTGTTGTTTACTCACCAAAGAGTCTAGGAAATTAGACCTAGAATTGGTTTGGAAGCTCCATGATATCCTCAGAGACTTGGGTTTTCCTTCGCATTCATGCCTTCCCTCAGCAAGGGTTTCATTTGCAGGCTTGGAGCTGATGTTTGCCCTGTGGTTGCCCCAGCTTACAAAGCATACCTGCCTCACATAACAGCACTTGCTGTGGGAAGGGAAAAGGATACTTCCGAGAAAGCTAGCAGTCTTCTACCTGCATCCCCTGGGCCAGAACTGAGCCAGGTGCTCGCCCTTAACTAACACTGATCAACAGAAATTGGAAGCCTCCAGTTTTAAATCCGGCTCCAGTACTCTTGCCTGGAAAATCCCATGGACGGAGGAGCCTGGTAGGCTGCAGTCCATGGGGTCGCTAAGGGTTGGACACGACTGAGCGACTTCACTTTCACGTTTCACTTTCATGCATTGGAGAAGGAAATGGCAACCCACTCCAGTGTTCTTGCCTGGAGAATCCCAGGGACGGGGGAGCCTAGTGGGCTGCCATCTCTGGGGTCGCACAGAGTCAGACACAACTGAAACTTAGCAGCAGCAGTAGTTTTAAATCATGACTCCTCTTGAGGCTGGTCACATACCAAGAATAGAGTTGGGATTCTGTTAGCAAGAAAAACAGAGGAATGGCTGTTGGGTAGGCCACCAACATTGTCTGCCACAATCACTACCTCATTTTGCAGTTGAAGAAACAGGTTCAGGGAGGTTATGTGGCATGATGAAGGCCATCGGGGGTCTAGAAATTGAGGTGGTTTTTTTGTTTTTTGTTTTTTTTGCTTTGTTTTCTACTTTTTGGCCACACCATGCACCATGTTGGATCTTAGTTCCCCAAACAGGGATCAAACCCACACCCTCTGCAGTGGAAGAGCAGAGTCTTAACCTCTGGACCACCAGGGAAGCCCCATGGGTCCAGAAACTGAGCTCAGATCTTTCTGATACCACTATGCTTTGCTCTGTTCAAGTCTTGCTGACTCCAAGACCAATTTCCTTTGCACAAACAATGGTTCCCAACCAGGATTTGAGGACACTAGGAGTCAGTATAGCCAGTAATGAGGTCAAAGTTAAGTAGAAGAGGGAACCTTCTTGGTATTTATTTCCAGTGTAAAAAATTAATAAACAGAAATCTCAAATAAATAGTCAGGAGACCAAACACAGGAGACTCTCACACTCTGTCGATGATGATAGCAGAGCCCAACGGGAAGAAGAAAGATTCCTCTTCCTTCCTGACAAAGACTTATCCAATGAAAAGCCATGGACCCTTTGTTTACTGTAGCCATCCCAGCTTCCTTTTCCCCTTTATAAAAGAGTTCTTCTTCCCTTGCAATGCAAAGACTTGTACATGGCTTCCTACAGTAAATTCCCACAGGCCCCAAATTGCAATTCTCTGCTGATCCTGAATAAGCCCACCTTGGCTGGAGAAATATCTGGCAGTCTATTTGCTTTAAATCAACATTTTGGTGGCCCATAGAGGGGCCAGAGATGACCCCTGCTGACTCTGAGACTGGTGAGCAAACAGGTAAAGCACCCACAATTGAGCCCACTGTCACTTACTGTCTTTCTCACCAACTGTGGACTTGAAAGGTGTATCTTTCTTCTGGATCAAGTTGACAACCTCTTTGCCTTTGACACTCTTCAAGCTTTGGGGTAGGGGATCTACTTAAAGCTTTCATCTTTGTAGTTAAGTTCTTGTTTTGTATGTGAGTCCTTGCTTGGCCCTTTGGTCTGATTTTTGAGGTCAGAATGTTTCAATTGAAGCTAGGTGAGAGGCTGTGGGCCCTTTCTTTTGAGAACAGAAGCTGCTTCACTGAAACTGCCAGTTCCATTGTCAGCATATTCTTTAGGAACAGGGGCACTTCTCTGGAAACTCAAAATGTCTCTGGCCTGGCTTCTCTGGGACCAAGGTACTTCCTTAGAATTGGATGATATCATCTTGCAAGTTGTTTGAACTGAGTTGTTCGAGCTGTTTTGAAATTGTCGCTTTACAGAACAACCTGTGAGTTATTCTCAGCTTTCAGTTACCTGAATATTTTGAGGGTATCCTCACTACAGGGACTCTGGATAATCTTATATTTAAAAACTGAATCATTCTTGGGATTTCCCTGGTGGTTCAGTGGCTGAGACCCTGCACTCCCAATGCAGGAAGCCTAGATTTGATCCCTGGTCGGGAAACTCATTCCCATATGCCACAACAAAGAGTTTGTATGCCACAACTGAAGATCATGCATGCTGCAACTAAGACCTGGTGGAGCCAAGTAAATAATAAATTATTAATTATAATATTTTTAAAGTATAAAAATAAATAAAAAACTGGATAATTCTTCATCCACATTTCAAAAATGGACCAACCTGACCTAAGGCAATTTAGAGTATCAATGACCATTTAGAGGAACTTTTGAAATCCTCAGACTTAATTTCCTTAAAACCAAATTGGACTATAATAGCTCAAAAATTTCCAGAACTGAGTAGTAGGCCTATTTTGTGGGTTCCCAATGTTATCAGGAGTCTGAAATTACCTCTCTGCAAAATAAGATTTTAAGATTAACTGAGGCAAACAAAGAAAAACAGAATGTTTCCCAAAGCCTTGGATTCTTCTCCTTGGTTTTTCTCCCATTCTGCCTCTGGCACCAAGCGCTCTCTCTCCATTGGTTCCATTCCAGCGCCTGGCCGTCTCCCTCCTTCCCTCGAATACCACTCATACCTCCTCTGTACTCTCAATCCCCCACACTAAATCTCTCCCCAGCCTTTCTCTTTTCTCTGAAACTCTCCATACCTGCTTTTCCTTCAAACCTATCAAAACCTATCTCTTTAAAAGTAAACCTCTTGAGGATCCAGCGGTTAAACACTTAATTTCTTATATTCCCCAGACTTAAACTGAACTTCAAGCCACAGTTCAATTTTACTTGAACTAGTTAACTGAACATAGTTCAATTTTTCATAGTTCAGTTACTTAATGATTTTCCCAAGTAACTGAAAAACCTCACAGATTTGCTGAGGAATTTAATATAGTCATTCAAACTTACTTACCTGGTTTCTCTGACCTATATTAGCTAGTTCCAGGCCCCAGCACTGGATGAAAACCTGGATAAAAAAACTGGAAAAATAATGAATGGTCTCTAGAATGACAACTGGGAGAGCAATCCATTAATTTATTATATAGGCTTGGACAACCTTCCCACTCCAGTATTCTGGCTTGGAGAATTCCATGGATTGCATAGTCCATGGGGTTGCAAAGAATCGGACATGACTGAGTGACTTTCACTTGCACCTTTCACTTTTGGACAACTGCTAGGTGACTTCATCAAGCAATTTCTAGGGCTTTTTCAAAGCATATCAATTGGGACAAAATTCAAACTTGCCCACAAAAACCTGATGAACTTGTTCATGACTACTACAATCAACTTCAGATTATTTTTTTAAAACATTCTCATCCTCTTTCAGCTGTTGATCCCCCCTGGGTAACTTTTAACTCTGTATTAGTGGGCTGAACCAGGTCCCTTCCCTTCTAATAAAAGGACCAAGATGAAGTGGGAAACTATGTCCCCTCCAGATTGAGGTAATCTAGCAAACCAGCCCTCACACTTTACATGAGTCACCTAGAAGGAAGACTACCAAAATTCTTAATCTTCAACTCCATAAATGAAGTTCCCTAAATAAAATTAATACCCTTGTGAAAAAGTATAAGTGTTAGTCACTCAGTCATGTCTGACTCTTTGTGACCCCCTGGACACACGGGGTCTCTGTCCTGCCAGGCTCCTCTGTCCATGAAATTCTCCAGGCAAGAATACTGGAGTGGGTAGCCATTCCCTTCTCTGGGGCACAACCTAGGGATCGAACCCAGGTCTTCCTGTGTTGCAGGCAGATTCTTTACTGTCTGACCACCAGGGAAGCCCAGTACTGGAGTGGGTAGCCTTTCTCTTCTCAACTCAGTAGTTTCTGCTGTTATTGCGAAGAGCCAGGACACTGAGAAAGAGGTTGTTACAGACAGATGGGAAGGAATCCACCTGCAATGCAGGAGATGCCGATTCGATTCCTGAGCTGGATACGACTGAGAGAGTTTCACTTTTCACAGACTCAAACATGCCAGACAACATCAGCCCTTTAAACAGCCTTTCCAACTTTCTCCCAATTGTTAATGATGGGGCTCCAAGGAAGTACAAGGGCTCTTCCCAACCCTCCCTCTCCCAGCTTGGAAAAACATTCCTCCACACTTGGGATGGATCTCTTCTAGTTCAGTTGACATAGGAGCCACACTCTCTGTGCCCAACCCCACTAACTATAAAGCAGCCCCTGCCTTGGAGGACTCATACAGTTCAAATAGTGGGGCTCTCTAATGAACATCAACAGCTTCCTGTCCTTTAAACTACTCTTTTTTTGTCTAAGTCCTTTGAAAGATGTACATCTTTTTCTTCATAGCTCCTCCACTCATCCATTTATTAGGCCTAGACTTCTTACAGAAGTATCATGCCAGAATTTCTTTCTCCCCAAAAATGGAAATAATTCTAGAGTTTGAGAGTAGTCATCAAAGTCACCCACCAGGTGAAGTAAATAACCCTTTGATATCTTTTATCTGTTCCATTTCTGATAGAATTAGAGCTTATTCTAGAAACATTGATCATTGGTCTCTATTGAATCAGCTACCATCCTCTTTATGCAAAATCTCCAACTAATGTTTGTAAAATTCATAGTACACTTCCCTTCAAGATTCATATAGACCCCTCAAAACCTCTCCTCGAAGTAATTAATACCCTGTAAGAAATTTTCAAGGCTTAAGGCCCATAATAGTTGCAAGGCTCAAAGCCTCATTAGCCCTTGCATTAGCCCCGTCACACTCCCATTTTATCAGTGGGAAAACCTAAGGGTCAAGGGTGGAGGTTTGTGCAGGACCTCAGAGCAACAGACACCCTATTGTTCCTAACCCTCATATATTACTAACATCCATCCCCACCAGATGTAAATTTTTTACTGTAATTGATTTATGCGGTGCATTCTTTAGTACTCACGTTGATGAAGTTAGCTAACACTACCTTCTTGCTTTCACTTGGGAAGAAAAACAATTCAGCTGGAGAGTAATGTCTCAGGGTTTTACTGAGTCCTTATTCCTTGCAAATCCTAAAGGCTGATCTGGATGGTATAAAGTTCCCTAGATGTTCTACCTTGTTGAAATGTATAGATGAGTTGCTTCTTTTTTCTCTTTCTCAAGCTTTCTGACAGAAATAAAGCATCCACTTGTGAAAGATTTATACTTTTAATTTTTTCAGTTTTTTGTTTGTTTGTTGTTTTTGTTTATTTATTTTTGGCTGTGCTGGATCTTCGTTGCTGTTCCTGGGCCTCCTCTAGTGGCAGCAAGCGGGTCTATTCTTCACTGCAGTCTGTGCGAGGACTTATGGTGGCTTCTCTTGTTGTGGAGCACAGCTCTAGGCATGTGGGCTTCAGTAGTTGTGGCTCACAGGCTTAGCTGCTCTGCTGCATGTGGAATCTACCTATACCTGGATCATCCTCTGCATTAGCAGGTGGATTCTTATCCACTGTGCCACCAGGGAAGTCCCGCTAAAGATTTTAACCTCAAAGGGGCTGAAGGTCACCAAAGTAAAATTGTAGTTTGTCCAAACCCAGGTTCAATATTTAGGACATTTGATACCAAACAAGGGCTACACTCAGGTCCAGATAGACTTCACGGTGTCCCAAGTTTCCCCAAACCAAATGCTAGCTGGGAGGTTTTCTTGGGCTAGTTGGTTATTGCCAACATTGGATAACCAATTTCTTAAGGCCAAACCTCTGTACATGTTACTAAACAATAACAACCTGGATCCAATTTTATGAGAAGAATCAGACACCATAGTTTCCAAGGCCTTAAAGGAGAATATGATGAACCCACCTACTCTTGGACATTGCAATTACCAGATTCCCTTTTCTCCTTTTTGTAATATAAAAAGGAGAATGCCCTGGGGATATTCACCCCAAAACATGGGACTACCATTGACCCTCAGGGTCTTATAGCCAGTAACTGGATCCTGTGGCATGGAACACTCTCCTTGGCATTAGAGCCGTTACAGCCACTGCCCTTTTGGTTAAAAGCACCAAGAAAATTACTGAGCGATTCCCCTTTAACAGTCTTTGTCCCCTAGACAGTAGAAGCCCTCCTGAATTCTCATCACACTCAGCATTTCTCAGTCAGCTGCCTCCCCTCCTATGAAGTCATTTTGTTAACTGTTCCTTACATAACTCTGTTACGCTCTAAAAACTTTTAACCCTGCTACTCTTCTCTCTTCCAACACGCATGAGAGACTTCAAACTCTGAGTTTCGCTTCTTTTTCAGAAGGAAAGTCTGATAAAATGAGTGGACCTAGGTTCCAGCAACTATAAGGGAGGATCTAGGATATTTAAAGCATGGGTTTGAAATCACACAGACTTGGTGCAAACCCCAGTTGCATCCTTTATTGACTATACAGTGTTGGGGGAGTCACTTCTTTCTCCAGGCCTGTTTTCTTTTAGGAGGTGGAAGTAAGTTGACAAGTTGGTAAATAGCAGAATCCAGTCCTAGGTCAGAAGGATACCTGAGAGTCACAGGGTAGTTGGCAGATCTGAGAAACTAGCTCTGTGGTTACGTCAAGAGGGCCAGGCTAGGGTGTGGACGATGGTAGCCCAGGAGCAGAACCCAGAGCCCTATCAGAGTTTTCAGATGGATATACCTTTGCTTTCCCCACCTTGCCTGGGACAGACCTTGACCAGCCCTTTAGCTATCACCACATCATGACTGCAGGCTGAGAAGGTACTGGCTGGTTGTGGGTGGCTTCAAGCCTCAGAGGTTGGCGGGTATGCGTGTCAAAAACAACCACAGTGCAGTGGCTGGCCTGTGCCTCAGCCTCTCTCCACCACACTTTCTCCCCCTCCCAATACCCTAGGTACCAGGTTACAGAAGCCATGAGTGGCAGCTTTTCTAGGAAGAGTCTTATCTGGTCAGAGAAGGTACAGGGAAGTTCTCTGGAGATGCTCAGGACCAAATAGACCAGACTACACCAGCATCTCTTCAACTCACCAAAATAAGTCCAAGCTACACTTACACTTTGCTGCTTCCCTCAGGCACTCAGTTCTGGCCCAAAGAAATAGAAGCCACAGGCCAGATAAGAGACACAGCTGAGGGACACACACCCAGCCAGAAAAAGACAACACACAGGGCAACCTTATCCACAAACAGCAGAGTTAACCAACTAGGCAAGACAGGAAATGAAAATACACATTTTAAGTATTATTCTAATCTAAAAGGCATTAAAAAGGACAAAAGAATGCCATTTGCAGCAACATGAATGGACCTAGAGACTGAAGTAAGTCAGACACAGAAAGACGAATATCCTATGCTATCACTTACATCTGAAATCTAAAAAGAAAAAGGTACAAATGAACTTATCGATAAAGCAGAAACAGAGTTACAGATGTAGAAAACAAACTTATGGTCACCAGGGGTTAAGGGAGGAGGGATAAACTGGGAGACTGGGATTGACATATACAATGCTGCTCTATATAAAAGAGGTAACTAATGAGAACCTACTCTATAGCACAGGGAACTCTACTCAATACTCTGCAATGGGAAAAGAATCTAGAAAAAGAGTGGACATGTTAATATGTATAACTGATTCACTTTGCTGTACACCTGAAACTAACACATTGTAAATCAACTCTACCCCAATAAAATGTTTAAAAATAAATAAATAAGAAAGAAAAGAGTGGACTGGGGAAATATGAAGGAGGAACAAGAATCACACAGAAGAACCAACTATAGAATCAGACATGAAAAATATCCTAGATGAAATAAAAACTTCAAAGAGTGGGTAAATAGCAGAGTGGATACAGCCAAAGACCAAATAAGCAGGCATGAGGACCACACTGAGAAAATTTCCTAAAAAGCATGAAGAGGATATAGACATTTTTAATATATATAGATATAGATTTGGTACCTCAGCACAAACACACACACACACTCTTAATACAAAAGTTTAAACATCTATATCTTTAAAATATCTATATTTCTATATCTATATTTTTAATATCTATCATGTTAAAAATACCTATATCTTCTTCATACTTTTTAGGAAATTTTCTCAACATGATCCTCATACTTACTTATTTGCCCTTTGGCTATCCCACTCTGCCATAAATTGATTTCACAATTCACTAATGGCCTTAAACTACAGTTTGAAACAGGACTGGAGTCATACTCTTAGGTTCCCCTGCTAAGCCTTATTCACTTCTCCCCAGAGGAGTGATTTGTTTGAAAGGGGTTTGGGGGAAAGCAGTAGGTATGCTCAATCCAGATGCTTTTGGGCTCTTCTGCCCTGGCCATCTATAGAGAGGGTGGGTCATGATACTCTCCCTCTGCTGGGGAAGAGACTGGCCCTGTAAGGTTCCTAGATAGCTTCTATTCTCATATCAGTGCCTATCTCTTTTCTTTGGTGCCTCTGCCATCTTGGCTGTTAATATTCTTAATATTCTCCTGCCCTTGTTTGATGTGTTATGTCATTAATCTGGTGGGTAATCCATCTGTTTCATGGAAAAGGATTAACAAGTCTATTTTAACTCCACATCTAAGCCACTTTCTCCAATCCAGCCTTTATTGACAACAAAGATGACATTTTTTTCTCTCCATTTGAACATCTGCTTTGTCTCACTTCTCCGTTAATTCTAAACTTGGAGACAGGAAACATTCTTTACTAACCGGCAATTAAGGACTGAATGGATGTATCCCCCCAAAAAGGATCTGTTGATGCCCTAACTCCCAACGTATGTATGGATGTGAGAGTTGGACTGTAAAGAAGGCTGAGCGCCAAAGAATTGATGCTTTTGAACTGTGGGTTGGAGAAGACTCTTGAGAGTCCCTTGGACTACAAGGAGATCCAACCAGTCCATTGTGAAGGAGATCGGCCCTGGGATTTCTTTGGAAGGAATGATGCTGAAGCTGAAGCTCCAGTACTTTGGCCACTTCATGCGAAGAGTTGACTCATTGGAAAAGACTCTGATGCTGGGACGGATTGGGGGCAGGAGGAGAAGGGGACGACCGAGGATGAGATGGCTGGATGGCGTCACTGACTCCATGGACGTGGGTCTGGGTGAACTCCGGGAGATGGTGATGGACAGGGAGGCCTGGCGTGCTGCGATTCATGGGGTCGCAAAGAGTTGGACACGACTGCGCGACTGAATTGAACTGAACTAACTCCCAACATACAAAGGCTAACAGAGGTTTGCCAAGAGAACACACCAGTCATAGCAGACACCCTTTTTCAATAACACAAGAGATGACTCTACACATGACATCACCACATGGTCAGTACGGAAATCAAATTGATCACATTCTCTGCAATTGAAAATGGAGAAGCTCTATACAGTGGGGAATAAAGACCTGGAGCTGACTGTTGCTCAGATTATCAGCTCCTTATTGTAAAAGTCAGGCTTAAATTGAAGAAATCCAGTAGGCCAACCAGGTATGACATAAAACAAATCTCTTATGATTATACAGTGGAGGTGATGAATAGATTCAAGGGATTATATCTGGTAGACAGAGTGCCTGAAGAACTACGGACAGAGGGTCACAGCATTGTACAAGCGGTGACCAAAACCATTCCAAAGAAAAAGAAATGCAAGAAGGCAAAGTGGTTGTCCGAGGAAGCTTTACAAATAGCTGAGGAAAGAAGAGAAGCAAAAGCAAGGGAGAAAGGGCAAGATATACACTACTGAAGGCAGAGTTCCAAATAGCAAGGGGAGATAAGAAGGGCTTCTGCAAGGAACAATGCAAAGAAACAGGGGAAAACAACAGAATGGGAAAGACTTAAGGGATCTCTTCAAGAAAATTGGAGATACCAAAGGAACATTTCATGCAGGCTGGGTACAATAAAGGACAGAAACTTTAAGGACCTAACAGAGGCAGAAGATACTGAGAAGAGGTGGCAAGAATACACAGAAAAAACTATACAAAAAGGTCTTAATGACCCAGCAAATCACAATGGTGCGATCACTCATCTAGGACCAGACATCCTGGGATGTGAAGTCAAGTGGGCCTTAGGAAGCATTACTACCAACAAAGCTAGTGTAGGTGGATGGAGTTCCACCTGAGCTGTCTCAAATCCTAAAACATGATGCTGTTAAAGTGCTGCACTCAAATGTGTCAGCAAATGTGGAACTCAGCAGTGGCCACAGGACTGGAAAAGGTTAGTTTTCATCCCAATCCCAAAGAAGGACAGTGCTAAAGAATGTTCAAACTACCAGACAGTTGTGCTCATTTCCCATGCCAGTAAGGTTATGCTCAAAACCCTTCAAGCTAGGCTTCAGCAAAACTTGAATCAAGAACTTTCAGAGTACAAGTTGGGTTTAGAAAAAGCAGAGGAACCAGAGATCAAATTGCCAACTTCCGTTGGATTATAGAAAAAGCAATGGAATTCTAGAAAAACATCTACTTCTGCTTCATTGACTGCACTAAAGCCTTTGATTGTGTGGATCACATCAAACTATGGAAAATTCTTAAAGAGATGGGAATACCAAACCCATTGGTATTGTTTGTCTCCTGAGAAACCTGTATGTGGGTCAAGAGCAACAATTAGAACTGGATGTGGAACAACAGATTGGTCCCAAATTGAGAAAGGAGTACCTCAAGCTTGTATATTGTCACCCTGTTTATTTAACTTATATACAGAGTACATCATGCAAAATGCTGGGCTCGATGAAGCATAAGCTGGAATCAAGATTGCCAGGAGAAATAACAATCTCAGATATGCAGATGATACCACTCTAATGGCAGAAAACGAAGAGAACTAAAGAGCCTCTCAATGAAGGTGAAAGAGGAGAGCAAAAAGTTGACTTGAACCCAGCATTTAAAAAACTAAGATCATGGCATCTGGTCCCATCCTTCATGGCAAATAGAAGTGGGGAAAAGTGGAAGCAGTGACAGATTTTCTCTTCTTGGGCTCCAAAATCACTGCAGATGGTGACTACAGCCATGAAGTCAGAAGATGATTGCTTCTTGGAAAGAAAGTTATGACAAACCTAGAAACCATATAAAAAGCAAAGACATCACATTGCCGACAAAGATCTATATAGTCAAAGCTATGGTCTTTCCATTAGTCATGTACTGATGCGAGAGTTGGATTAGAAAGAAGGCTGAGCACTGAGGAAGTGCTTTTGAAGACGCTTGAAAGTCCCTTGTATAGCAAGGAGATCCAACCAGTCAATCCTATTCACTGAAAGATTGATGCTGAAGCTGAAGCTCCAATACTTTGGCCATCTGATGTGAAGAGCTGACTCACTGGAAAAGACCTTGATGCTGGGAAAGATTGAAGGCAGGAAGAGCAGGGGATGACAAAGGATGAGATGGTTGGATGGCATCACCGACTCAATGGACATGAGTTTGAGCAAACTCCAGGAGATGGTGAAGGACAGGGAGGACTGGGGTGTTGCAGTCCATGGGGTCAAAAGTCAGACATGACTAGTGACTGAATAACAACAACAACCCCCAGTGAAATATTAGTGATATTATTTGGAGGTGGGGTTCTTGGGAGGTAATTAAATTTGGATGAGGTCAAGAGGGTGAGGCCCTATCATGGGATTAGCATCCATATAAGAGAGAGAGAGCAGGACTTGCTCTCTGCCATGTGAGGACATAGTGAGAAGGTGGCTGCTAGCAAGCCAAGGGGACTCTAGCAGTGAACTGAATCTGCTGACCCCTTGATCTAGGATTTCCTAGCCTCCAGAACTGTGAGAAATAAATTCCTGTTATCACCTCACCCCTCTATGGTATATTGTTATGATAGCCCAAGAAGACTAAGACATCTGATAAGATTTAACACTATTAGATGGTTCCAGGAAGTCAAGCAAGATAAGAACTAAGATGCTACTGTTGCTAGTGAGTTTAAGGTTCTTGCTTCGTTGTGAAGAATTTGGAGATGAAGTGATAGGTAAGAAGTGAGTTTATTTAGGCAGAAACACATCCCACAGACAGAGTGTGGGCCATCTGGGAAGGCAACAGAGAGGAAGAAAAGGAGAAGGGGAGGGAGAGTTTTGAAATATTGATGCCAAAAGCTCAACTTCTCTGTACACTGGTGCTGAATCAAATCACAGAGATTTTGGGGTGAAGTAGAAAAGGGAAGCTATATTACTTTGCCAGGAGAAGGGGGCCACAGTGGGCTAAAGCCCTCAAATCTATGCGTTTCAACTTAGGGAAAGTAAAAGTTTTATAGTAATTGTTCAAAGAGCATGGACATTCTTCTGACAGGTTGATCGTGAAGTAAGTCGGAGTCAGCAGCATCAACCTCCACGGCCAACTGATGCTGAGCAGGGCCCTGTGGGGCTCCTGGGCACGAAGGTCCTTTTGTCCCCCATATCTTATAGGTAAGACTCCAGCCTTCATGACCTTCTCTCAGTTCCAAACAGCAAAACACTTGGTAATCAGCAACAAAACCACCTGATGCTAGATTAAAGGACCAGAGCCGCTCCTCAAGATTAGGAGACTAGACCACCTAACACCCTGCACACACCCTAACCTTGTCAGCAAACCCACCCTTTTGAAACTTTGCAGAAGAAAGAATAGACTATTACTGCCTTGATCCTTATCACATACTCCTGCCGACTATATAACCTTTTCTTCTCACCAGGGATGGGGCGCAGTTCTTGAGTCCCTAGGCTACTGTGTTCCCCCTTTGCCTAGCAAAGTAATAGAGCCACCCTTTCCTTCTCCTCCATAACTGTGATAATTGTGTCTCCATCTTTCCGTTTGGCATTGGTGCACATAGAGCCAAGATTTTGGCAACACAACTGGTCCAGGGTCTACATCCTTGTGGGCAGCATACCATGTTAATCTACTTACATTCTCCCACCTTGAGGGGGTTTCAGTATCTGCAAAATAGCTCAAAGATAGTGTTGTGTGTATCATTTGATAGAGAAACAGGACCTTGCCTAAGGCTGCTCTTGACTGTTTCTCCCTGGTTTTGAAACCCCTCCTTTCTCTAATTAACAACTGCTTGAATCTGCCCATTGGAACTCAGGGAGGGTCATGGAGGCTGAATGAACACTGTTTCCTATAATCAAAGAAGTGGAGGATACAGAACAGCTTTGTGCCCAGGAGCCCCACTGGCCCCTGCATGGTATCAGTGTTAGTTTTTATGGGCTTAGTAATTTCATAGGCTAATGAGTGGGAGGATTATTCCAGTTTTGTGGGGGAAGGAGCAGGGATTTCCAGGAATCAAGCCACTATCCACTTTTTGGCCTTTTATGGTTAGCCTCAGAACTGTCATGGTACTGGTGAGTACATCATTTAGCATATGCGAATGTATGGCTGAGTATATGATGAGGCTCAAGGTCTACTGGAAGTCGACTCTTCCACCATCTTGGACCTAGCTGGTTCTAACCAGTCTTTGTCATGTCATATGGCTAATGGACTACAGTCCATAGGGTCCTAAGGGTGGGACACCACTTAGAAACTAAACCGCCACCACTGGCAACATCTTCTCCCCTCTTATTTCACTACCAAGGGATTTAATGAGTTTGTTAGAGACCCTGGTAAGAATAGTTTCTCTGGATTGGTGGGAGTGAGGAGCACATTGTCCAGAAGTGGGTCTGAAATGGAAAGGAGAGGCAGGGGAAACAGGAGAGACCTGAGCATACCTGTGGGTGACTAGAAAAAAGCCCAGAACCCACCCTGGTCTATAACATGGCTTGAAGCAATTTACAATAAAAATAAACCCATTCACCCCAGAGTTTCTCAGGGGGTTCCTCCTCTTGAGTACTCCAGGCCCATTTCTCCTGCTTTTCCTCCTTGTGCTCTCCCTGGAAACGTTGGCAGTCACTGGGGGTCACGGGACAAAGTGGTCAGGTCTAAACACTGATTCCCTGCCCCGGCTGGCTTCATCAGGACGCTTCATCAAGAGACTCCAAGAGGGCAGAACCCCTGGGAGCCAGGCAGCAGCCAAGGGAAGGCAGCCGTACTAAGAGTCAGGGACCTGGGTTCCAATCCGACCTCTGTCACTCCATAACCTGTCATCCCATAGCAATTCCTCTCGGAGATCATGAGGGATGCCCAGGAAGCGTACTACCTGGGGTTGAAGGCAGGCTGCACCCACACACGAAGGTACAACTAGGGCTTGTTTTCCCTAACAAGGGGCACTGTTTTGAGGGGTAACCTAAAACGTCTTGAGCTAACCCCCTAACAGCAAGTGCTCGGCGGATGCCAATGTAACCACGCCCTGTCCTGCCCAGGCACAGCCTCTCGCTCCACACCGCACCTAGCGGAGCGGGCGGGGGACCTTGCGCGCCGGGCCGCGCCCCCAGCTCCCGCCGCCTGTCGCGACAGCGGCGGTGCATTGTGGGGCTTGTAGTGCGGAGCTGGGTTGGTTGGGTGGGTGGGCGCGGCCGAGGCAGTCGCTGCGGGGCCATCTTCGGCAGGCCGGCTGGCTCGGCCTGTGCGATCGGCACTCGCGCTCCTCGCCTGCCCCGATGGCGCCGCGGCCGCTGAGCCCCTTGGTGCTGGCGCTGGGTGGTGCGGCGGCCGTGCTCGGTTCGGTGCTCTTCATCCTCTGGAAGACCTACTTCGGCAGCGGACGGGAGCGGCGCTGGGACGGAGGCGAGGCCTGGTGGGGCGCTGAGCCTGCCGGCCTTCCACAGTGGGACGAATGGGAGGTGAGTGCCCGAGGAGGGTCTGCGCCTCCGCGCGTGCAGCCGAGGGGGTGTGACCGCCGCCCGGCGAGTTGGGAGCTTGGCGCCGCAGGCGTCGCGCTGGTGGGCGCGTGGCGGGCGACTGGGAGTCCCGGAACCCTGGAACCGCTGGGCGTTTGGGGGCTTGTGCTGTGCTGCGCCGCTGTAGGCCTCCGGCTTACTCGCCGGGGCCGCGGCGCGAGCGCGCGGTCGGGGAGCGCTGTCCCGCCAGCGCCGGTGCAGCCGGTGCCTGGCTGGCGCCTGCGCTGTGCGTCCAGCCCGGGATGCCCTCCGCCCCCTCCCGCCCGCCC
>SJXQ01009205.1:134327-156076 GCA_006408695.1 Aepyceros melampus | reverse complement strand
ACGGATTGTCAGTCTAGGGAGGCTGAGGCCCCGCGAAAGGGAGGAATTTGCTTGAGGTGACCCAGGGAAAGCTAGAAGAACGGCTTTTGGGAATTCAAGACTATTGGCAGCGCTCGTCCCTGTGCACCGGAGCGGGCCTGGCAGACCCTTAATGGGAGGGCGGGGATGTGCGCTTTGGGCTTTCGGTCTTCCCTGGGGGAAGGGTGAGGCCGGAGGGTGCCGATCGCAGCCTGACCCGTGCTCCGCAGCCCGAGGACGAGGAGGACGTGGAGCCGGCGCTGGAGGAGTGGAGCAGCGCGAGGTGTTGGTGCTGGGGCTGGACGGCTCCGGGAAAAGCACATTCCTGCGCGTGCTGGCGGGAAAGCCACCGCTGGAAGGCCACATCCCCACCTGGGGCTTCAACTCCGTGCGACTGCCCACCAGGAGCTTCGAGGTGGACCTGCTGGAGAGTGAGCAGACACCCCCTCCCCCTGCGCCCGTCTCCCCCATCATCTCAGCTGGACCCAAGTTGGGGCTTGTTATCTAAGCAGAACACGCCCCTGCAGAAAATCCTTCCCATGTGTCCCTGGGGTACAGGATGGAGTCCAACACTGCCCTGTTCTCTGGTTTGGTCGGCCCCTGTCCCTCACCCTTACTGCAGCCCACATGCCTAACCCTGATAGACTCACAGCTAAAGTTTCCTGTATGCCAAGCACTTGACAGACAGCACTTTTAAAAACCCTCCCAACAACTCCATAAAACTGGAAAGAGTTATTACCTTCATTATATATGTCTTGCGTGAGGCAGTGAGGCCCAGAAAGTTAAATAGTTTATCCAAGCTCAGGCAGCTTGCCAGTCTGTTAATGCTGTCTAGCTCTGGGCTCTCGATGTTAAGCACCCTCTACATTGCTTGCTTCTGAAATGAGTGAGTGAGAGTTGCTCAGTCGTGTTTAACTCTTTAGGACTTCACGGACTGTGTAGCCTGTCAGCCTTCTCAATCCATGGAGTTCTCCAGGATTTCTGAAGGGTGCTTGCTGTTTTCTTTCTTATCATCTGTGCTTTGCGTGCACTGTTCTTCCAGTCTGGAAAACCCTTCTTCCCTTGATGAACTAGTGTTCATCCTTCAAGGTTTAGGTCAGAGGTGGTATCCCATGAAGCCTTACCTGGCCCCCAGGCTAGCTTAAGAGTTCTTCCTCTGGGCTCCTCTTCTGCTACAGTGTTTGCCACATACCTCTCTGTGTCCCTGCCTGGGCATCTAGGGCACAGATAAATCTGATCTAGCTCTGGCCCCTAGGGCCCAGCCCCAATCAGGTACTTGGAAGAGCTTGTTAGGGAGTGATCAAAGGAGGATCTGAGTAGCCTTTTGCCCTCCATGTTAGGCTTCTTGGGCCCGCAGGAGAGGCTAGGAGAGAGGGTATTGAGAGGGCAGCAGCACTTCACCGCCTGTGTCCAGTCGCAGACTCAGTGGAAAGGGACGGGTGGATTTCTGCCCGCAGGAGAGGCTAGGAGAGAGGGTATTGAGAGGGCAGCAGCACTTCACCGCCTGTGTCCAGTCGCAGACTCTGGAAAGGGACGGGTGGATTTCTGCCAGCCATCGGCCTCAGACCATAAAGACTCAGTGGGTTTAGTTAAGTGCCAAAGTGGTGGGATCAGACTCAAGTCCTGGCTGTTGGCCTGAATGGGCCCAGTTCCTCTGGTCTCAGGGCCTTGCCTGCTAGCCTGCCCTGGCTACATCTTTCTTCCTTGATTGTAGCAAACATTGATATTTACCTGAGTTCAGTCCTTTCAGCATGCTTTCTGTGTCTCCAGGACACAGAAAATTCAGATGGGGGTTCTGCAGTTGAGGCCCACCCTGTCTGGCAGAGACAGTATCCCGGCTCAATAAGGTCACTCAACCTGGATTCAAACCCAGATCTCCCATTCAAGTCCGAGGCCTTTCCTCTGCCACAACACTCAGTTTGCTGTGGTCGCCTACAGTGCTTGGCCTGGAGCCCGGCTGAGAATGAGCCCCTTGTGGATCTTTGACTTTTCCCTGCCCTCCCTATCCCTACCTCCTATATCCATTTTATTAACTAGTTTCTGTCAGCTTTATCCTCCAATAGCGTTTGCATCTGTCTGTTTCTCCCCACCTTCATCTTTGCCTGTTTGTCTCAATCCACGGTCACCTATCAGTACTACAACAGTCTCTTTGCTAGTCTTCCTGATTCTGCTTCTGTCCTCAATGTTGACCAGCAGCATCTTTGAGAAATCCATGTCACTTCATGTCATTCTTGCTTAAAATGCTTATGGGTCTCCCCACAGCATCACTGTGGCCTTACAGGCCCTGTGTGGCCCAGCCCTGGCCAGCCCTGCTGTCGTGGCTCCTTCTCCCCCTCTGGCATCACCTCAGCCACCCTGAATGCCTTCTGTTTCTTGAACACATGGATCTTGCCCTGCCCGGTGCCTATAACACTTTTCTCTGCCTCTTCTCATGACCATCTCCTTGTCATCATCTCAGATTAAGCTCACATGCCGCCTCCTTAGGCCACCTTCTCAGACCACCCAATCCAAAGCCACCAGCAGACACTAGCCCCACCCCACCCCGCCACTTTCACTTTTTCTGTTTTATTTCCTTCCTTTGTGGAATGTGTTTTTGTGTTACTGCTGTGTTGGTCCTGGTTACAGAGGGAGCTCCTTGAGAGCAGGGCCCCCCGCCTGCCTTGCTGACCTCTGTGTCCCCAGCACCCAGATCAGTGCTTGGCACCTAGTAAGTACTCAGTATATACTTGTTGAGTGCCTGCTATGTGCCAGGCATTGTGCTGAGGGCTTTGGGGGGATCCAGAGATACATAGCTCTAACTCTCAAAGAGCTGAGAGTCCACAAGTGTCAGAAGTCTAATCAGAAACACTAGGATGCGGGGGTGAGGACTTTGCAGAGGGACACAGAGGAACAGGAATGCAACCCAGATTGGGGGAGGTGCTACTTGGACAGCCACATGGTGGCAGGATTGCGTATGGCCTTTCCAAGGAAAGAAAATGGGGCAACCAGCCTGAACAAGAAAAACTGAATGGAGAATGGCTGTTCTCAGGCAGCACAGGGGCTCCTGGCTGCTGACCACAGCCACTGACGTGGGAGGAAGCTAGGGATTGGGAGGAGGCAGGACAGCCCAGGAGAAAGAACCAGAGTACTATGTATTGAGGACATGTTATACTCCAGTCCTGTGAAAGGTACATTGCGTACAGTACTTTGGGGTTTTGCTACAACCTGTTAGGTAAGTTCAGTGAGGAGGAGACTGATGCTCAGAGGTGTCGACCTGCTCAGGGAGATATAACTGTCAGAGCTAGCGCTATACTCAGGTCCAACTGGCTCAGGAACCGTGGAGTTTCCCTTGCTAGGCTGCACCCAGGTCCGATTGGCTCAGGAACCCGTGGACTTTCCTTTGCTCCATTGGCCAGTGGACCCTTGGGAGGCTGGAAGTGATGTGGGGGTGGGCTGTAAGTAGAAAGTCCGGGCCCAGGGAGGCTCTGAGCTGGCCCCTGGCCTCTCCTCAGTCGGCGGCAGCCAGAATCTGCGCTTCTACTGGAAGGAGTTTGTGAATGAAGTGGACGTGCTGGTGTTCATGGTGGACTCGGCTGACCGGCTGCGGCTGCCGTGGGCCCGACAGGAGCTGCACAAGCTGCTGGACAAGGACCCTGACCTGCCTGTGGTGGTGGTGGCCAACAAGCAGGTGAGGGCCACGGGAGGCTGGCCGAGGTCAGCAGGGCTTGATCCACAATGGCTGGGGCAGGGAGCACAGGAGAGGGGTTTGGGCCTAGACCCGTGACCTGCAGCCCACAGCTGATACTGTCACCCCCTCTGCTACCTGTGCTGTGTCCTCCTGCCTCATCCTCTCTGCCTCCCTGTCATTTGTCATCCTGGAAGAATGAGAAAAATAATTTCTCTGGGTCCACTGTGTGCGAGGTGTGGTTTCAAATAATATTTCTTATGTTTCTGTTCACTCTTTAAGATATGGGATACTGTTTCCATTTTACATACAGGGAATCTGAAGCTCAGAGAGATTTTGTACACCTTGAAAATAGTAAATTGGGAAGTTGTACTCCAATTACACCTTTTCTACTCTGCTATGTCCTTAATGATTTCTGACTCTAGATCAGAGAGCTATAGCTGGGAAGTGGTAAGAAGTTAATAAGTTAAATAATTATAACTAACATTTACTGTGTGCTCACAGCATGCTAAGCACACTATAATCATGACCTCACTATAGGTCCTGATGTTAGCCCAAAGTTACAGCTGCTATGTGGCAAAGCCAGGTCTTGAGCTCAGATCCTCCTCAAATTTCCGGCTCTTCACTCTATGCTATATACGTCTCCTGGCCCAGTAACTCTTGGCATCACATTCTTACGGTGCCATTCTCTGCACAGTACAGAGTCCTGTTGTGTTTCAGGTGGCGTGGGCCCATGGCCCTGAGAGCTATGGGACATGTTTCCAGTCTTGCTTGGAGACATGCTGTCTGTCTTAGACCTCAGGTTTCCTCTGCCTATCAAGAAATAACTGGCACGGTTATAAGCAGGGTTACCTTATGTTCTGGTCTGCCTGGGACAGGCCCCAGCTATGCCTGTTGCTCTGATATAACTATACTAGTTCCCACTTTGAGTCTCAGAAGTAACCCAGTTTGGACAATGAATCATGTCATCATCTTATATATAAACTATGATTTATAGTGATTTTGAACTTTATAGGAGACAGCACCTAAGGTCCCATCATTCTATGAACTGCTTCAAGAAGAAACCTTTTAATCTTGGGTCAGGCTTGAAATTAAATGTACCATCACCAGCCATGTTGAGTAGTGGCCTCTGGTTTTTCCTTAGCTGGTTTCTAGGAGTCTAGGGGAGGTGAGGCCTTTGTCTGAAAGTGACCTTACCATAAGATCTCTCCACCACTGAATTTAGGAAAATGAGCTAAGATTTCTGTAAAGGTCATAAACTTGGTCATCAAACCAACCTGGGTTTGAAACCTGGCTCTGCCACATATCACTGTTTCCTTCACTAAATGATACCACCTCCCTGAGCTGGTTTCCCCATCAGTTTAGTATGGACAGTGAGTTAAATGAGATAAGTACTTATCACGATGCCTGACCTAGAGGACGTGCTGTTTCTTAGCACAGTGGCTGTGGGTGAGAATGAGGGGGTGGAAAGAAGTTGATACCAAGGAAAGTCAGAGATGAGGAAGTGAGTTTAGATGAACTGGCCAAGAGAGAACTTAGGCCCCAGTGTTTCCCTCAGGGAGCCGATGAACAGTTTATTTCACAGATGACAAGAGTGGGTTGTTGGGACACACTCTCTGTCCAGCCTGACGTCTCCGTTTCATCCCAGGACCTGAACGAAGCCATGAGCATGGTGGAGCTGCAACAGGAGCTGGGCCTGCAGGCTGTCGATAGCCGCGGGAAGTTTTCCTCTTGGCAGCCAGCATCGCCCCTGTAGGAACCAGCTTTGAAAATCCTGGCACCGTGCACATCTGGAAACTGCTCCTGCAGCTTCTCTCCTAGGCTGGCACCCACCCGCTCACCAGCCAGCCCTGGAGACCAGTTCCGCTCCTCCTGCTTCTTCATCTCCAGCCTGTTCCTGGGGCACGGGCTACATAGCATCACGTCCCTTCTTCCCTCCTCACCCTCAAGAGCAGGGCCTGGATGAGGTCAGGAACCACACAGAAGCCCTCCTGGTGAGCTAGCCATGGGGCTGAAGCAGGGAGGCAATTGAGGCCAAGGGTGGGAGAGGACAGTGCCTCGCTCATTCTGAGCAGCAAGTGGATCCCACTTTGACCAGGGGAGGCAGCCTCATCCTCTGACCTGTACAGCAAGCTGCCCAGCAGGCTCAGTTCTCCCCGCCCTGCTGGTCCCAGGGGATGAGGACTGGTGTAGGTGTCCGAAGTACACCCAAACCCTATACTGATCCCTCCTGGTGATTTTGCACCCTCTCGTGTGGGCAGGTTCTGGGCTGTAAGCCACGAGCTCAGACTCCCTGTCCTGCCTTATCCTCCAACCCCAGCTGGCTCGTGGCCTTGTGCAATCCCTGCCTCTCTGGAGGTGATTTAGATGGTGGCTTTCTAACCGAGCCATGAAGACAGGAAGCTTGAGGAATAATCTAGAGATCCTAGCAAGGAGCTTCCTGAAACCCTCTTGCTTTCCCAAGGTTGAGGTCCGGCCCACTAACCTCTTAAATACAGAGTCAGTGGGCTTCACCCCCTAATCAGAGAAACTGAAACCCACACCCACCCCAATCTGGAGTCAGAAGCTGCTACTCTTACACTTAACTGTGCCAATGCCCATGTTTACATAAGTCTGGGGAAGGAAGGAGCCTGCCTGTGTTCCTGGGAAGACTTGTCAGGGGAGCAGGATGTTGGCCTCCAGACTGCATTTAATTATTTATTTATTTATAAAAGGAACAGGCCCAAGTTTTAGGCTCGTTTCTAGGTGCTGTTATCCAAACCCCAGATGACTGTCATGGAAAATTTGGATCTTTGAGGAAAATAGCTGGAATCATGAATGACAGTGTGGTAAGCTACATGAGTCAATGGAAACAGAGCTCTTCCTCCCCCAACCCTTTGTGGCTGTACTTGATGTCATAGAATTTCACGATGACCCATATGAACTTGAACTCCAACACTTGGCCTAATACATCAAAGGGACACAAACTCTGTAGAGGTAACAAATGACTCTGGGAGAGGCAATTTCATCATAGTTACTCTTACAAAGAAATAAGAATTAGCAGACCAACCAATGGGTAGCCTTGAGTATATCGCACAGCCTTCCTGGGCCTGCTGATTGTGCAGCTAAGGCAAAGCTGGACAGAATAGCTGGTGTCCTCTCCAGTACACATTCCGTGATTCTCCCGTTTCCAGTGATCAGCCAGTTTAAAAGACTGTCTCTGTACTGACTCCTCAGTGCAGGCAGAAGGAACTTTTTGTCTGTCAAGAGGCCACTGAACAGTCGACAGCCACAAATGGGCCTTTTTTTTGAGGAGGTAACCAACTCAGTTTGCTTTTTAATTGAGAATAGAGATTATGTGCCTTTGTTTCATTTGACATTTACTCAGTGTGCTACAGTTTCATACTGTGGTGGGTGCAAGAAGGGTGGGCCGGGAAGGTGTCTCGGAATAGAATCACTTTTCTTTGAAATTCCGATTAACTTTCTGTCTTAAGTGATTTGACTGATTTTATTTTAAATATTTTGGGAATGACTTGGGTTTTAGAGTAGCCTTTGAAATCATGCTGACACTTCATTTTGCTGGCAGAAAGTAAGGAGACTTTACTTCTCTGTTCTGTGAACCTCACCTTGTCCTCCAGTGTTAATACTTGAAAGTTACCTTTGGAGCCAACATTTTGGAGAGGGGTACCCTTTTCTACTAATTAAGATCTGCCTTTGGTCTAGTGCATATCACTATGTAGTACAGTTTTTAAAGTCCCCACTGTCAGGAGGTGAACTTGATAGAGTTACGTACTTGAGCAGCTTTCAAAGACAAGTCTCAGAGCCAACAGGTCCCGGGGTACAAGAGAAGACACCACTAAGGAGCACTGAAGGTCCAGGGGGGTGGCCCTCGGTAGCTGTACAGGCCGTGTGGGCGTGTCTGTGGCTGAGAGCAGCACTCCTCTGCTGGCCTGTCCTCCAGGTGGGCTGCCAGACAGTGCTTGTGTTCCGTTCCTACCAGGACCAGGCTGGCACAGTCGAGGAAGAGCCTTTCCTAAGAACCGCTGACTGCCTTGTGCTCTTATGTAGTTGTTCCTGAATGTGACTTTGGCTCAAGAACCTAGATGGCTGCTTTGGGGAACCTGTTCATCTCAAGTGCAGCTCCTGACTATCCGGGATGACACCATGTTCCCCTCTCCACCCCACCGAGCTTGGGACTAGCGAATGGACGGCTGGGCAGCTCTCGCACTCATGAGGACCATACAGAGCCCACTTCATGCTTGGGAAGGCAGCTCATGCAACTGCGTGCTGGTTGAACCTATGAATCACGCACCCTGACACTGGGGGCTTCTGCTCTTGAGGTTATTTTAATGAAATCATGGCTTCTGACCTGCTGCTGTCCTTCTGAAGAGAGGTCAGCCCGGTCCAGAGTTTGGACATGTGAATGGTCTAGGCAAGAGGGCTCCTGAGGCTGCTGGGACCACCACCTTGGACCAGCTGCCTATCCCAAGAAGCCTCCTCTGGCACCTCCTGGTGCTCAGAACCATCCATTGTAAGCTTGTGCCAACACAGTGGTACCCAGCTGTGAGGACTGGAGAGGAGGTGAAGTTGGTCCTCCTGACCCTCGTCAGAAGTGCTGGTGAAAAATTTCACAGCTTTAGCATGTCTGAATGAGACCCCTGATTCTCCATAAAAATGTTTCCACTTGCCTTTGGAAAATATTTTGTTCTTAGGCTAGTTTAGTAGCAACTGCCAGCATCTCAAACCAGCTGCTGAAACTCGTCTGTGGTATCTATCCTCGTCCTCTCACAGCTGCCCCAAAATCAGACCTGCATAGTCAGCAGTCTGCCTCTCACCCCTGCCGTCTGCTGTCACCTCCCAAATCTTCTCTAGTAACTATTTAAAGGGAAACCTCCAGCTTTCCCTGCTGCCTCCTGGAGATGGACCCATAAAGGGACAAGGGGAAGATTGCCATCAAAGATCTGAAGTAAAGGAGCCTTGCTGTCCCAGCCCATGCCCTGTGAACCCAGGCCCACAAACTGCATAAAATGGAGTGTTGGTGGCTGTGTACAATAAATGCCAAAAATTCGGTGGTGGTTTCATATAAATTCTGATTTTGAGGAACAAATGTACTTGGTGTTTAACAGTCTCAGGGAGGGACAGCTATGGAGGGTGGTCCCAGAACATGTCCCACAGCAAATCCCAATCCCTTCAGTCCACGCTGGGGTGGGTGGGTACATCAGCTTTGGCCTAACAGTACTTTAGGGGAGATACCCAAACCCTTCCTTGTAGGAGTTCTAGCTGATGGGGTCAGAGCTAGGCATGAAAATGTAAGTGAGAACTTTTTTAAATTGCAGCAATGCTATT
Organism: Aepyceros melampus; assembly: GCA_006408695.1. NCBI lineage: Eukaryota > Metazoa > Chordata > Mammalia > Artiodactyla > Bovidae > Aepyceros > Aepyceros melampus. Next base: position 147,069 of record SJXQ01009205.1, on the reverse strand, counting down.
TTTTAATTGAATAATTGCTTTACAGAATTGGAGAACAGCTTTGACTGCCTACACACCAGAGGTCAGAATGAAGGTGGCACCATTCCACAAGTGTCCCCCCAACACCTGCCCTTGGGCTGGCCTCTGTGGTTCCCTCACAAGGTTGCTGCATTCAAGTCCAGTCTGGTAGGGGATGTCCAACCAGACTAAAAGACAGTTACTGGCATTGGCTACAGAATGGGGCTGGGGGGACTCAGGACACTGACACAGCCTGAGGGCAGAGGAACGTGGTATGGAAGGCATCCCCAAAGCCCTATGGTATGGCAGCTGAACTGGGTGAAGAAACAAGGTTAGAGGGCTGGCCCGGTCACAGGCCTGATCAGAATGCTCTGAAGAACTGCATTCCTAAAGCCTCGCTCACGGTGACTGTCACTGCTGGAGTCTAGCAAGCCAAGTCCAAAAGGCAGGTTTCTGTCCAGTTTCCAGCCTGCCTCAACGGGTCCAGCCCGCCTTAATGGTGTGAGATGGTGGGCTGCTTTCAGTGGCCGAAAAGGCCAGCAAGCGAAAGTCTAGGCTTAGTCATTGGACAACTAACTTCAAACCCCATGTTAATGCCTCTCAAACCTGTTTCCTTACCTGCAAGATAAAACCACATAACTCTGGGTTTTATGTGAAATGTTCTATGTAAAAACTTAAGTCCTTTTCTAGAGCAGTGAGGGGAGACAAATTTTATGTGATTTAAGGGGAAACCTCAAGAACAGAGGGTTTTTATATTATTGATACCTGATAATAATGAATCAAGAGAAGAAAATGCCCAGCACCCACCTGTGACTATAATCCTGCTACATACCAATCATGCCACGAAATTACACAGGCCAGGCCCAGAGGAGTGCCATGCAGTGTGTAGCCCAGGAGTCAGTACACAACAGAGTTGCATTCAGCAGTCCAACAGACATCTCAGAAAGCAGGTTTGGGGACCTCAGACTCAAAAGACAAGCAGCAAAGGCAAGTCAGCTGAAGGCACATCAGGAGGCAGCTGTACCGCATCTTATCCACTGGCACTCGAGCCACAACTGGCTTCAGACCAGGGCCACAGAAAACCAGTTCACCAGCCCCCAGCCTGGGGTGGGGCCAGCACCGGGGGCCCCTCCCAAGCAGCCCAGTCGTCTCAGATGGGAAAGAATCCACCTGCGGTGCAGGAGAGCCAGGGTCTGTCCCTGGGTCAGGAAGATACCTGGAGAAGAGAATGACCGCCCATTCCAGGGTTTTGGGAGAATCCCATAGACAGACTGCAGCCCATGGGTCACAGAGAGTCAGACATGACTAAGTGACTGACTCACTTTTTTGTAGAAGTGATAGTGGAACTGCTATTCAGGAAACCAAGGTAGAGAGCAGTAGAACCAGAACAGGGGAGAAAAGGGAGGGCAGCTGTGCCTAGGAGGGTCCATGAATGTGCAAAGGACTGAACTGCCTCTTTACTTTGGTTGAGGAGGTTACTGAAGGGGGCAGCCCCAGGGCTTGCTGGGAGGGCAAATACAAAACTCTCAGAGAAATAAAAATAACTATTTTATTGTACATAGACTATATTCAAACAAACCGCCCACTCAGAAAACAGGTTCTGGCTTTTCCCAGAGCCCCCAGAATATAAATTGGAGCCTCTGGGAGACAGTATCTTCTCCAAAGTGAAATGTGAGTGAGATTGTGTGTGTGTGCACGCACACACATGTGCACACACACACGTGCATTGTAACCTTTTGATTCCATGGGGTTTGGCTGGCCTCATCTATAGATGCACACCCCTCCTTGCTTCTCTGGTCCAAGAGGAAGCCTCAACTTGGGGCAGGCATAATCCAGTCACTCAACCTCCATTTTATTCTTTTGCAAAGAATCAGTGAAGGCTTGCCACTCTGCTGGGTAAAAACGCTTGTAGACGTTGATCTTATTCCGAATCTGTTTTGGGGTATCTTGATAGTAATTCTTCTCGTCCCGGGCCATAGCCTAAGGAAAGAAAAGAGCCACTTGAAGGAAGAAGGCTGGACAGGCAAAGTTCAAATCCCTAGCCCTGCATTGGACAAGGTACTGCCCACCCCTGAGATTCAGATTCCTCACGTCAAAAGTCATAGTGTATGTGGGGAAATGGGTACAAGTACCCTCAGAGACTAGGCAGGAGCTGAGACCAGCTGAGTAGCTCATTCTTCGTCCATCACCAACTGATCCCACCTGGGCACATGGGTCCAGTGTAGCCAGATCTTTCCATTTTTAAGAGAAGCCAAAAAAAAAAAAAAAAAAAAAAAAGGACTTTTACTTGAGACCTCCCATAATTAAAATGGGAGTTAACCCCTGAACAGCAGTTAACTCTTGAACAGCACAGATGTGAACTGCATGGGTCCACTTATAATGGGTGTTTTTCAGGAGGCTTTCAGGACCATGTAGTGCTAAATACTACAGCACCACATGGTTCATGACTGGTTGAATCCCTAGATTTGAGGAACTGCAGACTTGGAGAATCAACTGTAAATTACACACAAGTTAACTCTCGAGTTTTCAAGGATCACCTGCAGTTCATTAAAAATACCATGTGAGCAAACTATATATTTATGAGTGAGATGCCCACCACAGGCTCCTCAGTCCACCCAGTTATAGGCATTCTGTCAAAGGGATCCATTTCCTAGGGTATCTTTCCTCTTTGTTTCCACTCAGTCTCAGGAAACAGGCACTAGCCAAGCACATCAGACCCCAAATGGTCCAGGGCACCTTCTCCAAGGGCCAGGCCTGAACCACTTACCTTATAGTTCTCCCCATGGTTCTCCACCATGTAGCGAACATAGTCAATGAGATCTCGTGACAGTGTATTTCCTTTCTTTTCTGGAAGGCTGGCTTCTGCCTCCAGGTCTGGGTTGAGAGAAGCCAAGAGACAGGGAATGAAGCTTTGCTTCCTGCATAAGTTGAGCTGCTCAGTCAATCCCAAGCCACAAGAGTTGCTACACTGGCCAAGTGATGACCTTCCCCTCTTCCTCTCCAAATCCAGTGCTAGAATCTTCCTCATTAGCCCCTCAGGTCCCAGGCTCTGCCTATGGCACAAGCATCCATCAGCATGGCAATAAGTCACCTCTCTTTGAGTCTCAGATGGGTGAAAGGAAGGTACCAAACTAAAAATCTCTACTTAGTGCCAGGAACCAGGGACAGAGATGAAGATACATTGCTTGTCCACAATGCAGGGCTCCATTCCAGCTCTAAAATTCTTTGAGAACCTCTTAAAAGTGTTAATATGTGAAATGAAAAGGTGTGAATAAATGAGAACTCGAGCTGTAGGAACTAGGGCCCAAGGCACCTCACTGTTCCACGTGAGGGGAAAAACCAAACTCTGGAGTCAATATGGCCTCACTCCTAAAATGGCTGGGCTTCTCTGATGGCTCAGCGGTAAAGAATCTGCCTGCAATGCAGGAGATGCGGGTTCAATCCCTGGATGGGGAAGATCCCCTGGAGAAAGAAATGGCAACCCACTCCAGTATTACTGCCTGGGAAAACCTATCCATAGAGGACCTGGAGAGCTACAGTCCAAGGGTCAGAAGAGCTGGACACGGCTTAGCGACTGAACACACACGCACACCACTACTGAGCTATGATGGTAAATTTTGAGGGCTTTTATTTTTTGCCACAACATTTTTTTTAATGGCAAATTTTGTGGGATTTTTTTTAAAACCATAATTTAAAAATTTTTTAATTAAAGAATTAAAAGTAAAACTTAAGATTAGCTTTTACTGCACTAAGTACACATGATTTTGTATAACTCTTACAAGAATCACTAAAATAGACTACAGACAGGAATTCATGGAATTCTATATCAAATGTCTGGTCAGAAGGCTTTCCCAGTGGCTCAGAGGTAAAGAACTGGCCTGCCAAGGTGGGAGACACGGGTTCGATACCTACTCTGGGAAGATCTCACATGCAGTGGAGCACGAAGCCCGTGGACACAACTGCTGAGCCTGTGCTCTAGAGCCCAGAAGCCACAACTACTGAGCCCACGTGCCGCAACCACTGAAGGCTATGCACTTAGCCTGCGCTCCACAACAAGAGAAGCCACCACAATGAGAAGCCTGCGCACGCATGCCATAACTAGAGAAATGCCCGAGCAGCAACGAAGGCACAGCCAAAAATATATTTTTTAAATGTCTGGTCATTCAAATCTTTAAACTTTGCAGAATTTACCCTCTTGTTTTAATATTCAGATTCTATACCCTTAAAATACATAAAGTTGATTTATCTTTGGAAAGATTCAGTTCAGTCACTCAGTCGTGTCTGGCTCTTTGAGACCCCATGGACTACAGCACTCCAGGCTTCCTTATCCATCACCAACTCCTGGAGCCTACTCAAACTCATGTCCATCGAATCAGTGATGCTATCCAACTATCTCATCCTCATTGCAAAAATTATATGGTGGAATCTCTAAAAAAAAAAAATCTGTTCATCCTTCAACTCATGAGAAGCTGAATTCATGCCTGAGACTTAATGTTTTCTCCTTTATCCTCCCAGGCACTGGTTACATCCTCCCAGAATATCTTTGGCCTCCCTTCACACACTGGAACTAGTCAGTAGACTGAAAATGTCTTGGCCAGGACACAGTTCTAACTCTGCCAGCTGAGCCCTGGACCAGCTCACTTCCCTCTGAACTTCAGTTTCTCCATCTGTACAATGAGAACATCTGAGGGTCCTTTCCAGCCTGTATAGGATGCTGACCTAGAGAAATTGTGGCCCACACCCACCGTTAAGCACGTAAGGCTTCCGCACAAGCTCCTTAGGCCTCTCCTCTACATCCACTTCCATGGCCTTTACCTGCAGAGAACAGAGACAGTGAGAACAGTAGACAGAAGAAATATCCTGGATGAGGGAAAATCCTAAAGGCTCCTGCCCATCCCAACACAACTGCCTTATCCATAAGGGTCCCTCCATAAGGTCAGGCAAGAATAGATGACCAAAAGAACTAATGCCCTGGATGCTTTTTGGTTCCCAAGATGCTCAAGTAAGCAATTTATCTTTCTGCATCTATCTATAAAGTGGGCAGAATATTCCTTGCCTGCCTCACTTCACTGTGTGATTATCAAATAGAGCAATGCACATGAAAGCACTTAAGACTTCAATGAGGGAGAAAGGTCAGATGCCTTCTCTTACGCAAGGCGCAGGCTGACAGTGCTTGGCTATAGTTTCACATTTATTCAATAAACAGTAGTGCCCTGTTCCTCTAGCATAAACAGATAATAAGAAATTTGCCTGAAGGCAACGGGACAAATCCAATCAGCAAGCCCATTCATTAACTATAGACCACTAGTCACATCCTAAGCACCACCGAGTGAGGCTTAGTACTGAATGGAACACAGAGTTGTCCCCAAGCAGATTATGTTGGGGGAAAGAGGCACAAACCATAAACAGATAAATATATCACATGACATCCCATCAACTATTTACAAGTGCCAATGAATTAAAGTAGAAAAGAAGTTACTGAGCCAAAGGGGGTGCTATTTTTGAAAGTGGTCCAGAAAAAGAACTATTCCGGAGAAACTAGCCCAAGGGAAGCCTCAGACCAAGGACGATTGGATAACTGAGGAAAGGTGGAGGAACAGTAAGGATTCCAAATTCCTTATTAGGAAAGTTAAGGTCAGGAAAAGATAAATTCTGGAAAACTGAGATGCCAAGGGATCCAAACAGTTTAATTTCAGAAGGAAAAAGTGAGTGCCGAAGGAAAACGGAAGCTCCAACCCAGGTCCAATGTGTGCTAGGGAGGCAGTATGAGGGAGATATTAAAGCTAATCTCAACGCAGTCAGGCTGGCCGAGTTGGCTGTGAGGAAGCTGAGGAAGCCGTAAACCCAAGAAGGGCGTGAGGGAGGTAACAGACAGGATTAAGCCAGCGAAGGATGGTGTGGCGGCGGAGGGCAACGCCGGGACCACGTCAGTACCTTTCTCTTAAGAAGGGGCACTGCCCTGTTGGGGTCCATAGCCAAACCCATCTCGGCCAGGTTCTGCCGCACCGATTTGGTCTGGTCCCAGGCATGTCGGATGTGTGAGCTACGGGGAAAACAGAAGGTGATCGCGGGACTGTCATCTCGCTAGCCGTCCCGGCCGAGGTCTACTGCCTTCTACACCCCGGTCTCCTCACCATTCGATCCGCGGCGCTGCCTTCCGTCGAGCATTCCGGTTCAGACGCTTCCGGTTAACATTATAACCGAACTTCTGCCTCCGAGTCTTTCCCTTGGCTTTGGGCATTGCACTGACCACAGCACCGCGTACTAGACTCTTCCTCTCACTCCCACTACCGCGTGTAGCTGCTCCTTCCGGGCAGTGGAGCACGTGGTTTTGCAGGCTTTCGGGAAATGCAGTCTTCTTCTCAGCGACACAGGCTGGTTCCTATAACTCCCAGAATGCCATGAGCGAACGCGCCTGCGTACAACGTTCAGCCACGCCCTTTCCCTGCCCCCTTTAATGACCTCATCAGGAGGCGGGGCTTAGCGTCCGAATTTTCGCCTACTGCTGTTGCTTGAAAACATGGAGACTCCTGGCCGTGTCACTCCGGAGGCACCCTTTGAACCATCGCAGCCCCCAGTCATTGAAGGCTTTAGCCCCAGTGTATACAGCACTCCGAAGGCTTCAAGGAAAAGTTTATTCGCAAGACCCGCGAGAACCCATTGGTACCCATAGGTAAGCAAGTGGGAGCTGTAGGAACTGTAGACCAAGAGGGCAGTGATGCAGAGGGAATGAAATACGGGAGGATCAGGACCCCAGCGGGGTGACCGGAATGAGAAGGGGAACGTGATTGGAGTAGGAGCTGGACTGGACTGGGGGCGCTGGGACGCAGCGGACTCTGACTCCGAGGACCCCTCCCTGTCCCGGCCCTCCTTCTGCCCACCCCTCCAACCCACCTCGGCCCCAACCCACAGCGGGCTCTCCTCAGCTCCTGTTTAAGGATATCTTGACCCTGGAGAGGGAAGACCAAAGAGGGGAGGGGCCCTCTAGAGCCGGCCCTGCCACTTCCTACCTGCTTTGTCGCCTCTTCAGGCTGCCTGGGCACTGCTGCCGCCCTTACCTATGGCCTCTACTGCTTCCACCGGGGACAGAGCCAGCGCTCCCAGCTCATGATGCGTACCCGGATCGCCGCCCAGGGCTTCACGATCGTAGCCATCTTGGTGGGTCTGGCTGCATCCACTCTGAAATCTCGACCTTGAGCCGGTGGCCTCACCTTGAAAGCTTCACGGAGATGGTGTGTACAGCGTTTCGGAACCACCGGTCCTACCACTGAAATAACTCCCTCATTTCCCCTAACAAGCCCTGTATCAATGCGGGTGGAAGTGGCCAATTCTGTAAACGACAGATTTTTTTTTCCCCCCGGAATCTCAGGTTCGGTTCAGTTTGCGTGTTGCCTACTTCTGTTTGTACTGCATCTTGGCCACTTCTACCTAATAAACTTTGATTCACTTGTAGTTTAGTGAATTCATTCCCAGTCTCACCGCCATGGCTTTTGGTCTTTGGTTTTGGGAGAAAACAGACTAAAGACTGCAGGGTCTTTTAGAAATCCAGTAGTCTACTGATTCTGAAACTTTCCTGACAAGAATCACCCCGAGGTATTTATTAAAAGTAGGCAGTGTTGAGAGTCCCTTGGACAGAGGGAGATCAAGCCAGTCAAAGGAAATCAACCCTGAATATTCACTGGAAGGACTGATGCTGAAGCTCCAATACTTTGGCCACCTGATGCAAAGAGCCGACCCTGATGCTGGGAGAGATTGAGGGCAGTTGGAGAAGAGGGTGATAGAGGATGAGATGGTTGAATGGCATCACTGATTCAACAGTCAAATTTGTGCAAACTCCAGGAGATAATGAAAGGGAAACCTGGCTTGCTATATTCATGGGATAGCAAAGAGTCTGACATGACTTAGGAACTGAACAAGACAGTCTCTACAGTGATGTTATATGTGGGGCCAGGCTCGGGGGTGGGAACTGATCTTTCCAACAATTTTCAAACTTTAAGTAGAAAAGCTTCCTTCCTATGAGGCCTGTCATGCTTCTGCCCTCCACTTCTGTTTCTGACTCCAGTACCACCTCCTGAGAACACTTAAGGCTGATCTAGACCATTTCAGCTTGGTTCTTGATGCATCTTACAGAACAGGAAACTGAGGCTTAGAGACAGAGCCTGATGTAACAGAAACAGCGCACAGGGTAATCCCAAAGCTTGCCAATGATTTGTAGCAGTACCTAGTGTTTTATAGTTAAGAAGAAAAGGAGGCTGGAGATCTGAGCAAACTCAAGAAGAGAGGCATCTCATGAGTTTTCTCATTCATGTAAAGTCTCAAACGGGTGTTCCTGATCTGCAGTCATCCCTAAAGTGTTGACACAGATTCTGTTTCCCTCCATCCATGGCTCCATAAGTTTCAACACCAGCTGTATGACTAAGACCAGCAAAGCTTCTTGGCCCCAGTCAAGGTTTCTCAGCTGTAAGAGAGATTCTAAGTGTAAAGCAGTACACTGAGGTGACCCTCAGCCTCCACACGGAACAGACATGAAGTGGTGAGGGCTATGACACTTCTAGAGAGGATGGCCACTATTTTTAACTTGTTGCTGTTTCTCCCCCTCTAACTCCCACCAAAAAAAAAAAAAAAGGTTAGTTCAAAGTCCTAAACTCAGTACTTCAATGGTGATCTTATTTGATAATAGAGTCTTTTCAGAGGTAATCAATTTAAAATGAGGTCAGTAGGGTGGCCCCTAATCCAATATGACTGGTGTGCTTATACAAAAGGGAAATCTGGACACAAAAGCAAACATGTATAGAGAACAAGGGATGTGATGATAAACTCAGGATTGTAATAATGTATGTAGAAGCCAAGGAACACAGCTCCTTCCCTAGGGCCTTTAGAGGGATGGTGACACCATGGTTTTAGACTTAATGACCTCCAGAACAGTGAGATGATAAATTCTGTTGTTCTAACCAGACAATGTGGTTATGGCAGTTCTAGGAAACTAATACGGTTGGCAATTAAATCTTTTTAAACACTTCAGATCATAATGGCTTGAATGTAACCTGTATGCAACCTCTGTTGAAGGGAGAGAAGGTATAGTCACTGATTGTTTCTCCCAAATCCTTATCTCACAGGCTTGCTCAATCAGAAAGGATTGAAGTTGCAAATACATCCTGTGAGAGGTTGGTTGTCTCCTCCTGGAGCTGGAGGCAGCAGACATTGGGTTCCCTCACTTCCAGCTAGGAGCTCCTAGGTTACCAGGGAAACAGCCTTACCTTCTCTCTAGTCCATGACGCTGGGGAGGTTCTAAGCACAAACCAAGCCCTGACACCAGTTGTGGCTTCCAGAGAAATGAGAATGATAATAAATAAGTGTAAAAAGAGTTAACAACACACCCTTTAAGCCAAGAAAAAAAATACATCAGGAAGGACAGTCACAATTTTGTGGACTGAGAGGAGGTGTGAGGGGCTGGGCCCTTGGGCCGTGAGGGAATGACGGGTGAGGGGGTGAGGGTTCCCCTTCCCGGCCCCGGGAGATGGGGAGGAACGGAATAGGCTGTGTAGCAGCTGTGGGAGGCATTTCTGCCCCCTAGCCAAAGCAGCTGCTCCTCCTCTGCCCGGCCCGGCCCCTGCTTGGCGGCCATGCTGCTGGCAGACTCCTAGCGGGACAGTGGTGTCTGCTTCAGGGACATGAGCACGAACGCAGGCGGGACACGTCTTTGCACTGCTTGCTGCTCTTGGGGTTGAAGTCACACAGCTGGGCCACCTTCTCCCACTCTGTGCCTGGGGTCTCCTCCTTGGATTCCTTCACAAAAGCCTCCTCAGATGCCCTGCAGGTGGAGACAGGACAGCGGTTTCAGAGCGGTCTACCTCTTCCCTGAAGCAGTGATGCTCTGCTCCCACGGTACAAGGCTGCCCAGCCTACTATGGGGTACTTCACCAAGACATCTCCTCCCCAGCTCCATGACCTCTGACCTCAGGCCCCCAGGAACAGCTTAGCCATCAGAGGAACCCTCCTTGGGTACTGCCTCAGGGCCTTTTTTGAGGTCTTCCCTCAGACCCGCTCACAGCTTGTTTCTTGTTATTCAGGTCTGAGTGCAAGCCTTACCTCCTGAAAAAGGTCTTCCTTTGCCACCGAAGCTCAAGTAACCTACCCTGCCCCAGCACTCTCTGTTCATCACCTCTCCATCAAGAGTTCCCACACTGGGTCCCATATTTTTGCTTTCATTTCCATTACTCTAGGAGACCAATCCAAAAAAATCAGTACCGTGATTTATGTCAAAGAGTATTCTGTTGGTAGTATCTAGTCTTGCCTTTAGGTCTTTAATCCATTGAATTTATTTTTGTGTATGATCTTAGGTGGTATTCTAATTCCATTCTTTCACATGCAGCTTTCCAGTTTTCCCAGAACCACCATCTGACTGATTTACTTCCTTATACAGCAGAAAAGAACACAACATTGTAAAGCAATTATACTCCAATTGAAAAAAAAAGGAAAAAAAGTTCCCACTGGGGCTCCTGACACCTAAAGGCCCTTGGAGGAATCAGTGTAATACCTCAGCTATTTTCAACACTTCTAAAACTGAGCAGGACATTTACTAACCACTTAACTGAAATCTCTGATTCGCCATTGCCTCAGGGTTCTCTGGACTCATTGTCTCATGAGTGTTCTTCAGAAAAGGTTGTGGTCAAAGATGTGTAAAAGAATCAATTAAAGAGGTCTTCCAAACAAGTCACCTGTATTTTACTACAGAACTCTTTTTAGCACAGAATGACTATTCTCAGCCTGGGGAATGCTCCACTGGAGTCTTTGCTTTTGGTTAGAATCAGGTTAGGATGGAAAGTGGTCAGAAGTTCTGACCCGTACTTCATCAGAACTTCTGGCTGATAGTTACAGAAGCCACTGATGAAGGAACAATGGGGAAATAAAGTATAATAAATGTAGTTTTGTGGACAAAACCTAAATGTGGGAGTCACTAAGAGAAAGACAGTAAGGGATTCTGGGGTGGGGAGGGCTGGTTCTGTGTTCTGTTTGACCAGCAAGTGTCCCTAAATCCCCTCTCTCCTTAGCAGCCTCCCTTGCATCGCAAGCAGGACCATTTCTGCCAAGTGCCAGGCACTAGCTGAGGCGGGTGATCACTCTACAGGTGATCTGGAGGGATCCAGGATGGGCTGGCCCTGGATCAGGCGACCCAGCCTCTCCCTAGTGATCTTGCTTCCCTGCTGGGTGCTCATTTCCTAATCTATAAAGTGAGAAGCAGTGTCTCCTCTTTGCTGATTCATCTCACTAGTCTGAGAACCCAGCAACACAACATGTGTGTGTGGGCTTGGGAAAATGTAAGGTTTTGAGTGGAGCCGGCTGACCAGCAGGGCTGAGGAGAGCGATCTTTGAAGTTCTCTCTTCCAGGTCAAAAAGTGAAGTGAAGTGAAAGTCGCTCAGTTGTGTCCAGCTCTTTGCGACCCCATGGACTATACAGTCCATGGAATTGTCCAGGCCAGAATACTGGAGTGGTAGCCTTTCCCTTCTCCAGGGGAACTTCCCAACCCAGGAATCGAACGGGGGTCTCCTGCATTGCAGGTTGATTCTTCACCCACTGAGCTCCCCGGGTCAAGAGGCTCCCCTCTAACTTTGCTCTCAAAGTGGGGTTCATGGTCCAGCAGCACCACAGCACCATGGAGCTTGTTGGCAATGCAGAATCTTGGCCTCACTTCAGTCCTTCCAAGTCAGAATCTCCATTTTGAAAGAGCCCCTGGTGATTCATAGGTACATGCAGATCTGAGAAGCACTGGTCTAGACTCTTCCTCTCTTCAGGATTGCCTTGGGTGCTCCTTGGGTCACCTCTTCGGGCACAGTAGGAGCAACGAACCCCCTGTGGTGTTCTCCAGCATCAGTGCCCTTCTGCCATCCCCACTCTCCTGCTTGAAACCTCCCATGGCTCTCCACTACCTTCAGGATCAGGTTTGAGCTTTTAAACATCTCACTACAGGCTTTCCTCAACTGGCTCCAAACTGATTTTCTCCCCACAGCCTCCCCATACCCCCACCCCAGCCACTGCAGGCCACTAGGTATTTCCCCTCTCAGACCCTTTGCCCCAGCAGCTTTTCCCATCAAGGACACCTCTTCTTACCCTCACCACACAGCAGACTCCATCTCATGCTTTAAGGGCCAGGGGTGGTCCCGCATCTTTGAAGCTTCCCCCACAGAGGGTGGCTCTGTGGGAGCCCTGTGTGTCCTTGTGAGCAGCTCTTAACATAACACACCTCCAACCATGAGCAACTTAAGGGGATGGACTGTGTGCGTCTTACTCCTGTTTGACCCGGAGATTGGCATTGGGTAAGCACCAATAAGTACTGGACAAATAGGAGAGTGGACAGAGGAAGGAGTGGAAGGCTGTTATTTTGGTGTGTCCCAGGTTCTGTGAGAGGACGGTTAGCCCAGACAGCATGAGAGGGCTGCCAAGGGCGTACCCAGAGCGAGGAACAGCAAATATTTGGCACATACGCACGAGGCAGTCATCAGACACTCATCACTGCTTTTTTTTTCTCCTTCAGCTTCACAATTCCCAACACACCAGCCAGCTAACTATGAGAAGAAATCTCTCGTCTGGATTAGACACAGGACCGGCTAGACCCCAAACCAGGAACACGAGACAGGCCAATGGTGGTCTCGCCAGTGGCTCGCAGCCAAATTCAGGCTGGAGCTCTGAGAGGAACAGTGCACTCAGGCAGGAGGTGGGGGATAGCAGAGCATGCTTTATACCTGT
>SJXQ01009205.1:109462-133252 GCA_006408695.1 Aepyceros melampus | reverse complement strand
GTATAAGAGACAGGCATGCGTGTGCCCACTGCTGAGCTCTTTGAGGGCACAGACGCAGTCTTTCTCATTTCCACCTCCCCAGGGCCCAGCCCAGGGACTGGCAGGCAGCAGCTTGTTGAACGGAAGCTGGAGGCTTCCCAGAGCCAGCCTTCCCCTTCCTGGAGAGTCTGGTGCCTTCAAGGGCACAGCCTCAAAGGCAGGGGCTGCCGGGTGCTCTCTGGCCAGAGACCATTTCTGCAAGGGGTTCTCTGGTGGGTCTCCACTGTCTTTCCTGCTCAACACCTGTGCTGCTTCTTCCGGGAAGGGCATCCTGATTGTCCTGTAAAGCATCAGTTGCCCCCGCCCAGTCCCTGTGGTTTGTGTGGGACTGGACCCCACACACAACGCAAGAAATGAGACCCAATCTGGATCCATCAGAGAGTCTCTGCTCCTGGGACAGTCAGTGGGCCTGGGACCAGCACGTGGCCCCACACCAGAGCAGCTGAAGCTGCGGGGGGCGAGAGGCTTACTTTCTCTGGGGTTGCCAAGAAAACAGAGCAGGAGCCTGGAGCTGCTAGCTGCCACCTTGGGCCCCCTCCCTGGGGTGTGTGCCCAAGAGTGAAGGTGGGGAAAGGAAAGCAGAGCCGAGAGACAGTAAAAGTGAGCACTGACAGACACTGTTTCAGCCCCAGCCCACTGTGCCTGCCTGCTCCCCGCTGGCCTTTCCAGTTACACAGGCCACGAATTTCCCTCTACTCTTCAGCCACTTCTGAGTCGGAGTGTTGTCACTTCAATAAGCAGGAAAACCCTGCATGTGGCTTGGCTCTTCCTTCCCAGCCAGGCCTGTGTTCTCTGAGATGCTAACCATGGCCATGGGGCCCCCGGCCCAGCTCCTAGCCCCTGGGCTCCAGGGCCACCTGGCTCACATTCCAGTGGGTCCTAAGATCTTGTCCATCGATGGATAGACTTGCTTTTCTCTGTCATGGGGAGTAGGTGAGAGCTTACAGTACCAGCTCTGCAGCGTTCAGGGTGCTGAGCTCCACAGGTCACTGAGGAAACAGCCCTGGGGGTCTGGCTTCTCCTTCCTCTGTGTTCTTGCCACCAAATCACCCATCCTTGTGACAGTCCCCCACACCATGGCCTCCCATGTCCCCACCGCCCCCTCACGCCCTGATAGCTCTGCTCACCGGTTGTTGATCTTGTTCTTCTCAACTTGCTCACTCTGGCGCTGGTTCCATTCCTCCAGGTCCTTCTTGGCCTTCTCCCGCCACTCCTGCTCCATCACTTTGGAGGCAGCATCTGCAACCCCCAACAGTGAATAAGCAGCAGCTTTCCAGGAGGAAGGTGAGGCATAGCGGCACTGGGGGCTTCTCCCCTCAGACCCGTCCTCAGCCAGTTCCCACACTAAGGAGCCCCAGGTACTCTAAGGCTTCCCACCCTACATGGTGATGGTCCCAAACCCCCACCCCAGCGGGAAGCCCTGACGCAGGGGGCCCAGCCCCGCTCACAGCCTCAGCCCTGTCCTCACCCAGCTCCTGCAGCCGCTTCCGCTGCTCCTCTCTCCACTTGCGGATGCTCTCGGGTTCCTGCGTCAGCCTGTCCACCTGGGCAATCGCGGCATAGCCGTCCGCGGGACCGTTGGCCTCCTAGGACATAGATAGACGGCAGTGTACCCAGCCTGTCCACCGGCCCCTCTGTCTCTGCTCCTGACTACTCCTTTCCAGTTACAGAGGCCACTAATTTCTCTTTATTCTTTAGCCACTTCTGGGTCAAAGTGTTGTCATTTCTACAAGCAATAAAACCCTACACATCAGTTCTATTTAAACCCCCTCACATCTCAAACCATGCCATGCCCACGGTCTCCTGTGACTGTACCGTGCCTTTGCACTTGCTGTGCCCTCCACCAGCCACCGTTCCCCGTCTGTGACCCCAGGCAAGTTACTCAATCTCTCTGTGCCTGACTCTCCTCATCATAAAACAGGCTACAAAATAGAATATAGAATGAGTTTTAAAAGTGTGAAGAACTTCAGTGCTTCTTGGCACACAGAGAGTTCCCTGTGTTTCTATCATTAAAGTTCTACTCTGTTAGTTGCGGGCTTCCCACGTGGTTCAATTGTAAAGAATCTGCCAATGGAGGAGCCACAAGAGAGTCAGGTTGGATCCCTAGGTGGGAAAGATCCCCTGGAGGACGAAATGGCAGCTCACTCCAGTATTCTTGCCTGGAGAATCCCATGGACCGAGGAGCCTGCCAGGCTACAGTCCATGGTATCGCAAGGAGTTGGACACGACTGAGCACTGTTAGTTTTATTCACCCAATAACACACAGCCCCAGATGGCCTCACTTTATAATACATTTACTTGTCCATTGTCTGTCTCCTCTATCAGAATGTCACATTTGTGACAGCAGGGTTGCCTGCCCTGTTCCCTACTGTGTCCCCAGCACCCAGCACAGGGCCTGGCACAGAGCACTGAACAGGCCTGAGATAGGCAGGGTGGGCTTAGCTAAGATCGTGCAGTGATGGGAAGCTCAGACCTGGGGGCCAGACCATCTGGGTTCAGATCTCATCTCTGCTGCCTGCTACATGCGTGTCACTCAACCTTGCCTGACCTCAGTTTTCTCATCTGAAATGAAGATGATACTAAAACTGCCTCTAAGAGCTGGTGTGAGGACTTGATGCAGCAGTACTTGTAAGAAATTTACAAGAGTGCCCGGCAGGGAGTGATGGCTCAGTGAATGATAACTAGAATTATTATTATTATTCATTGTCATCTTATAGGGGACAGAAACTGGGGCCGGGAGAGAGGGCACAATGTAGTGGCTGAACCTGGGCCGGAGTCCAGGCCTCCTCAGACTTCCAGGCCGGGGCTCTGCCCAACTCTCCAGGCTGCCTGCCAGGGTAGGGGACTCCAAGCATGGCAGGCTGAGACCTCAGCCCAGACAGGCTGGGGCGTCCCTCTGTTCTCGAAGAGCCAGAGCTTTGTTATGGTCCAGCCGGTCTCTCGGCGGCACTCCCACTCTGGCGCTCTGTCCGCCCGTGCATTCCTGTCTCCACCATTCCACATCCACGCTGTCCCGCCTCTGTCTCCTCCGTGCTTTCGGCCTGCAATTGTCTCCCCTCCTTCCTCCAGCTGATGAAATATTATTCCACCCCACGAGCTTCTAGCTCAGAAGTCACCAGCTCTGGGGTATTTCCAAACCCTCAAGCAGATCTCACAGCCCTTCCTCTCCCTGTGCTCCTTCGCCTTCTACCAAGTGTGTCTCCTGGCTGGACTGCAAGATCCCTGTCAGCAGGGCAGAACCTTGTTTACAGCCCTATGAACCTGTCCCTCCTTTCACTGCTCTGTTGCTCAAGCACTCATCAAACTGTCATGAGTCCCAGTGTTGTTTAATGTCTTCTCCCCACCCAACAGTGTCTGTCCAATGGTGCCCACACAGCTGGTGCTTAACAAGCAGTGGCCATGTGGATGAAGATCCCCCCTGGGACCAGCATGTGCCAGTTCAGAGGAAGTGCTGGGTGTCTGTCCAAGGGGTTGTGGGCAGCAAGGTGAAGGAGCACGCAGATGTCCCCGGGGAGAGAGAAGGGCAGGCCGAGGGCGAGGCAGTGCTGCCTGGCTCCTCGGATCAGACCCACCCTTGGGTGGGGCAGCTGGGGCAGTGCCCTTATTCCTCCTTCCTGCCCAACATTATATTTCAATTCAGAGAGTCTCTCATGACATCTCAAGGGGCCTTTCCAGGGCCCTAATCTCGACAACACAAGTTGATCACCGATGTAGGGTGAGCCCCACCCTGTTCAGTTCTGGGAAAAACCCTGTCCTGAGGCCAGGCTACCAGGACCTCTACCCAATCCTATAGAATGTCCCATCTGCAGACAAGTGCAGTTACTTTGGTGTCTATGTGTTTATCCAGGTGCTACATTTTATTTCTTCTTGGTACTCATGATATCTTAAAAGACTGGCTTCCTTAGTGGCTCAAGTAAAGAATCTGCCTGCAGTGCAGGAGACCTGGGTTTGATCTCTGGGTCAGGAAGATCCCCTTGAGAAGGGAATGGTGACCCACTCCAGTATTTTTTGCCTGGAAATCCCATGGACAGAGGAGCCTGGTGGGCTATAGTCCTTGGGTTGCAAAGAGTTGGATAAGACTAAGAAACTAACACTTTCTGACTTTCTTTACTATCTGCCCCCCACCCCTCCCCAGTAAGTGAGTTCCACACAGACAGAGACTATCTCTGTACAGAACCTAGGACAGGGAAGGCCTGGCTCTAAGAGGAGCTCAAGAACATCTATTGAATGAATTAATATATGTTCATGCTTGGGGACAGAGATGAACAAGTTGGTCCATCATCCAGGAGCTTGGCAGAGGGAGTTCCTCACAAATGAAGACCATGATTTGGGGTACGTGCATAACATGGGTCATGAAAAGAGGGGGGACAAGGGAGGCCATGACCTTTCTAGCCTAGGAGCAGAGTAGGCTGGGAAGAGACAGGGGAAGGGCATTTCAGACCAAGAGTTGGCAGCATAAGGACCACGTGAGGCTGGTGCCTATGGGAAAATGTGAGTACAGACATGCTGCCACGTGTGGATGAGATGGGTTGAGAGAGGTGGGCTGGAGGGGTAGAAGTCATTCCATGGTGTCCTTCAGGACTCACCATCTCCTTTAGAAGTGCGTGCGTGCTCAGTCGTGGCCGACTCTTTGTGACCCCATGGACGGTAGCCTGACAGGCTCCTCTATCCATGGAATTTTCCAGGCAAGAATACTCAAGTGGGTTGCCATTTCCTACTCCAGGGGATCTTCCTAACCCAGGGGTCGAACCAGCATCTTCTGTGTCTCCTGCATTGGCAGGCAGGTTCTTCACCATTGAGACACCTGGGAAGCCCCACCATCTCCTTCAAGTTTGCCCTAAAATTAAGACTCACAGGTTAGAGTGTTTAAAAACTTGCAAAGAACCTTCAATTAAATGGTTCTCTTTGGCCTTCACAAACCTTCATGGTGGGTTTTATTATCTTTGTTTTACAGGTAGGAAAAAGTCTAGCTTCAAAGTCCCAAGGTCACCCAGCCAGTAACTGGCAGAGCCAGAATTCAAACTGAATTCCTGGGTTAACACACTGGCCACATGTAGCCAACAGGGGCCAAAGTCACTTCTGTGTCATGTGATCTTTTCTTCCCTAACACATCTAGCATCCCAAGATTAGAGACCATGCCCTGTCCTCCCACTCCCTGTCTCTCTCACACTTGCCTTCATACCCTCCTTGGCTCACTTAGTGGCTAGCTCAGGGATAAGAAGCTTCTAAGGCTACAGAGGACTCTTCTCAACAGACCTGTGGGGACAGCAAGGGAGGGCTTCTCATCCCCATTTTACAAATGAGAAATCCAGCTCAAAGCAGCGACTAGTCCAAGGTCGTCCAGCTGGGAAACAACAGAAATGAAGCCCAGATTGTCTGACTCCATCCAGACTTCACCACAGCGCCTCCGTCTGGGTGTAGAAGCAGCTGGAATAGATGCTGGGGACAGAGGGAGGTTCGGAGGGTTGAGGGGAGGAGGCCGGAGCATCGGCACTCCACATCTAGGGGCATCGCTCAGTGCGGCCCCAGCAGGTGGTGCCCAGAGATGGCTGTGCCCCAGGCTCTGAGTGGAGAGCCTGGTCAAGCTGAGCCCGCCTCCTCCACCAACGCGGCCCACTGATAGGCTCTGGCTGGGAGCTGTTCCCACCCCCCACACCCCTCTGTGCCTCCCACCTGCAGGCACACGGCCCTGCACCTGTGGTCTCTTCGGGCTCCCCCAGCACACCCTTCCCTGCAGCAGCCCCAGACTGAGCTTCTTATCCTCTGTGCCTTTGCACATGCTGTCCTCCCAGCCAGGACCACCCACCTCCCCCTGGGCAGCCTGAAACACACTTCCAGCATCCGTTCCTGTTGCACTCTCTGACTTCAGTGCAGCATCTAGTGGCTGAATTTGCTTCAGGTCCAAGCTCTTCCCGGCTGTGTAACCAGAGCTGTTAAACCTCCCTGTGTATCCTCCTTCTCCTCATCGGTAGAGTGGGGATAATGTATGGAACCTACATGATAGGAGTGTTGGGAAGATGAAATGAGTTAATCCATTAAAGCTTTTGGGTGGTGCCCATGCAGAATAGCTTCCCTGGTGGCTCAGATGGTAAAGAATCTGCCTTCAATGCAGGAGACCTGGGTTTGTTCCTGGGTTGGGAAGATCCCCAACCCAGGGGGAAGGGAATGGCAACCCCCTCCAGTATTTTTGCCTAGAGAATCCCCATGGACAGAGGAGCCTGGTGGGCTACAGTCCATGGGGTCACAAAGGGTCGTACACAACTGAGCGACTGATACTTCCATTTCGATGTATAAGAACTCAGACTCCTGGCTCTTGAGACCAGCCCCACACCTGAGCCCCTGCTGTCCTGCCCTTGAGCTCTTTGAGAACCAACAGCCATTGGATTTGCCTCTACATCCAAGGCCTTGAGCACAGCGCATGGCACTCAGAATGTGAGCTGACTAACTGTAGGAATGAGGGGCTGCCTGCAAAGTGATGTAGATGGCATGGGGAGGGCCTGGGACACAGCATCAGAGGGACTTGGGCTTCAAGTACCCTCCTGCCACTCACTGGAGTTGTGACCTTTAAGAAGGTCCCTCCTTGTTCTCCTTAGGTGTCGTCACCTGTCAAATGGGAGTGACAACATCCCACTCCAGGTGTGAAGTGGAGCCTGAATGTGATAACTGCCCTGCAACCACTGTAGCCCGTAGCCTGGGAGGGCTCATCCCGGGCTGCAGGAATGTTTGGAGCCCCTCACAAGCTCGAAAGGGAAGGCATCTGGGAATGGCTGGGACCAAAAGGCAGGAGGCTACAATCAGTGCCGGGCTTGTCTCGGCCTGGCTCTCTGGTGGCACCCCTCTCCCAAGGGACCCCTCCGCTGGACACTGGAGACCACCACAAGGGCTTCCGGAGGCCAGGCTGGCCCAGCACGTGCTGTGACACCATGGGGAGCCAGGAGGATAAGGCACAGCTGATCCTGGGGATTGACCAGCTAAAGCTAAGCTGAGCTGAGCTGTCGATTCCTCTAAGTAGCTCAGTGGGGATGATGGCCACGTGGGTGGGGGAAGGAAGAGAGCTTGTGTAGGAGGAGGGAGTCCGGCGGGGCCTTCTCTCCCTGCCCCTGGCAGCAGCAGAAAGAATTAGAATAGGTTTGGGCAGGCTTATCCTTAGGCCTTGCTGGGGATCAGGTTCATAGCTGGACCCCACAGTGGCTCATGTGCGTGTTGCGTGCCAAGTCGCTTCAGTTGTATCTGACTCTTTCCGACCGTATGGACTCCTCTGTCCAGGGATACTCCAGGCAAGAACACTGCAGTGGACTGTCATGCCCTCCTCCAGGGGATCTTCCTGACCCAGGGATCGAACCCATGTCTCCTGTGGCTCCTGCACTGCATGCAGATTCTTTATAGTTGAGCCACCAGGGAAGCTCCCAGTGGCCCACAGGCTTCCAGAAAAGATCAAGTAAGGTAGCAGGAAAGTTCCGTCCAGAATCCTTGAAAGTCAGACCCTGCTCTGTGCTCCATCCTAAAAGAAATCGGCAGGGGCTTTCCACCTGCAAGCTGGCCCCTGTGGCCTGCCTGGTCCAGAAACAAGGGGGTGGAGCAAAGGGCACCAGATCAGGAGATTTAGATGAACCTGAGGGCTTCCCAGGTGGCGCTAGTGGTAAAGAACCTGCCTGCCAAAGCAGATGTAAGAGATGCAGTTTCGATCCTTGGGTCAGAAAGATCCCCTGGAGAAGGACATGGCAACCCACTCAAGTACTCTTGCCTGGAGAACTCCATGGACAGAGGAGCCTGGTGGGCTACAGTCCATGGCGTCGCAAAGAGTCGGACACGACTGAAGCGACTTAGCATACACTGCATACATACAGATGAACCTGAAATTGGCCACTAAGCTTCTGAGTGACTTGCCTCATCTGTGACTCCCTTTCCTGCCTGTAAGGATGCTAGTGTGGCACAGATGTGCAGTGAAAGTTGCTCAGTCGTGTTCGACTCTTTGCGACCCCAAGGACTATACAGACCATGGAATTCTCCAGGCCAGAATGCTGGAGTGGGTAGCCATTCCCTTCTGCAGGGGATCTTCCCAACCCAGGGATCGAAACCAGGTCTACTGCAAATGATTCACAATAAACATACCTGGGGTTATTCTTGGTAGCAGTGAGAAAAAAATTCCCACTGAGATTGGGGAGGAGGCCTAGGGTTTCTCAGATTCATTCAATACAAAGTGAGGCTGGGGGCAGGACAGGAGAAGGCCTCCAAGTGCTAATGTGTAGAAAGGGAAAATTATCTTGCTCCTGGTGTTCTAGGTACTATGGTCCCAAGTATATCTCCAGCTCCAGGGCCACTTTAGGACACAGACCTTTCGGGTCAAGCCAAGGCCTTTGGAGTATGTGCAGGGCAGGGGCAATCTGAGTCTCTATGCTCTGCCAAACTGGACAGGTATCAGTGTTGCTTATTTGGAGCTCTCAGGCAGGTCCAAGGAGACACAAAGCTCTTAAAGGCCTAGAGACTAACTTTTCTAGCTTGCCGGTAGTTGAGTAATTTTCCAGAAATGGGACTTGGCCAGTTGCCCTGTGTAGGGTACCAGCCCATCCCTCTTACATAAGAAATGATTGTTTGTTCTCCCTGAGGATTTAGGAGGCCAGCTCCTCCACGAGGCAGAGCTCAGGAGATCCTTCAGCAGTCAAGGGTCTTCGACCCAGTCCAGTGGGATTTAAAGTTCATCTGGTGGAGACTGTTGCCTCTGTGGGGTCCTGAGGATACTATCTGTGTTCCAAATTCTTTAAGTACTTTTAACATGATCTGTATATGTAGGAAAGGAGGGGGCTTAGGTGAGTGTGGAGAGAAATTTTTAACTAGAAATATCTTTGATGTGCTTAGCCACTCAGTCGTGTCCTACTCTTTACGACCCTGTAGCCCGCCAGGCTCCTCTGTCCATGGGGAGTCTCCAGGCAAGAATACTGGAGTGGGTAGCCATGCCCTCCTCCAGGGGATCTTCCCAACCCAGGGATCGAATCCAGGTCTTCCGAATTGCAGGCAGATTCTTTATGGTGTGAGCCACTAGGGAAACCCAAAAATACTGGAGTGGATATTTACTAGCTGTGTTTTTTGGGGGGGTGGTGGCGGGGCGGGGGAGGAATGTGTGAGAAGAGTGTGTGTGTTATAGGATCATTACAAAGAATTTTAAAACAACTCAGTGAAAGTGAAAGCTTTTCCTTACCCTCCCTTCTCCCACAACCTTGGGGTTAACCACTGCTAACAGTTGGTAACATATTTCTAAACATATTTCTAAAATAAAAAACAGGACCATACTGTGCATATTACTCTGCAAGCTGCTTTTCCATTTATTATATTATGGGCATCTTTTCATGTCCATACAGAAAGCTATGACTGCTCTTTGTAACAGCGGCATGGTTTTCCAATTTACCTACCCAGGTCCTCAAGAGTGGGCACTTAGGTTATCTCCAATTTGTCTGCTACTATAAATAATCATATAAAGAATCTGAGTGTCTCTGTCCAGCTATTTCTTTAGGAAAATTCTGAGAAGTGAAATCTCTTTTAACTGGGTCCCACCCAGTGAAAATGCTCAGACATGGTGGAGAGGACCACTGGGTTCAGCCTCCCATCAGTGGCAAACATGTGCAGGGCCCTGTGTTTCCTTTAGTCCATGCCACTGTGAGCTACTTTCTTTCTCCCTCTGCAAGCTCGACATTACCATGGGCAACCTGAGGCCATACCCCATCGATCCCTATCTGTGTGGTCCTTATTCTTCATCCCCTTCTCCTATACAACAACAACAACAAAAAAAGTTTCAAAACTTTCTTAATATTCCCATCCCAGTGAACAGAACTTGAAGCCCTCTTCCTACCCATGATGGGGGCCAAAAAGTTACTGAGACCCAGGCTGTCAGTCTCTCCTGCTGCAAGGACAGAATCTTGCTTACCTGAAACACATCTCCATTGACCGTGGTCCCCATGTCCTCAGAACCTGAAAGAAAGAGGACAAGAAGACAGCATTACTCATGGCTCAGCTTATAATAAGCAGAGTCCTCCATTAGCGACCGAGGCAACCTCTATATATCCATGTGTGTGTACTGATTTCTACATATGCAGACATCATGTACACATAAATAATCTGGGTTCAGTCCTTGACTGTTCACAAAGCCTTCTCTAGCTTTTACACATCTAATTTTCACCATAGCCTTGTGCTGAAAGGCACAAGGTGTGTTATCAACCCATTTTACAGATTCTCAAACTGAGGCCCAGAGAGGCTACGTGATTACCCAAGGTCACCAGCCAGTAATAGCTCCTCACCTACCTGAAATTAATTTCCCCTCAGCCACAGTTAGGAATGGCCTGATTACCTATGGAGCCTATGCCCAGTGAGCCAGCAGAGGAGCTGGAGGCTCAGGGCGGGTCTGTGAGGGCTCAGGGAGAAGGGACTGCGCGTCTCTGCTTGTCCCTACCAGGCAGCACCTGGCCTGTTTTTCCTCCTCCTGCCCCTCCCAGAAGGATTTCCTGCGGCCCTCACCTCAGCAATGACTCCTCCTGGTCCCTTGCCCTGACACCTGATTAGTCACAAATTCCCGTGACTTCTGCTGCAGCAAGGATCCTCAAAGTTGGGGGTCCCTCTGCCCCCCGCCAGGCCCACCTGCACAGCTACTTGGTTTGTCTGCCCCACTAGTGGCAGTGAGCACCTGGAGGGCACACCTGTATCCAAACCCTCCCCACCATCTTCCTCAGAGCCAGGTACCATACCTGCGACTTAGGAGGCGCTCAGAAACTATTTGTTGAATAGCAAATTAATCGATGCACTAAAGAAAGAAGGACTAAATGGCTTTTGTCCACTCACAGGCCTCCCTGCCTCCATCTTCACTCCCTCCCAAACCTCTTTCAAACCAACCGCCATGGCTGATGAAAAGCATACATTTACCTACGTAACTCTTCTAATTAAAAATAAAATGAACAGGGTCTACTCCTTCTTTGGGAACTTGACAGGGGCCATTCCCTCTCCCTGGAAAGCTCTCCTGCTCCCTCAAGCCCTTCAGCCTCTCTTCAAACACTTCCTTATTAGAAGCCGTCCCTGACCATCCCTGACATTTGTCCTCTGCACTGCTCTCCTCCCCCGTACAGTACTTTGTCTGTATCACCTACCACAGCCTGATCAGTTTATTTTTGCACGTGCTAATTACCATCTACTCCACTTGAAAGCCCTCCAGGAGGGCAGGGACTTTGTTTTGTCTATCACTGGGATCCAGCACCTAGAACAGTGCCTGACACATAACAGGGGCCCAATAAATATTTGTTGAATGAATACATTGAACCTCGGACCGTAACTCATGAGAATCTTTGCAATCTGGCCCTGCCCATTTTTCCTGCCTCACTTCCCACCAGTCCTTCCCACAAACCCTATTCTGGTTTCCGCCTTCCCCAAACACACTATGCCACATTCCATGCCTTTCTTCCTACTTCCCTCACCAAAGAATGCTCTTGGGGATCCAGTCGTTCTCCAAAGCCCAGTTCACAAGTCACCTCCTCTGGGAAGCCCTCCACTGCTTCCTCTTCTACCCTGAGCACTGATGGAAGGTCTCAACTACTATGGAGTATCCTCAAATACTGTATAGTACCCCCCACCCTCTTACATGATTACTGTGACCTCCCATGGGTCATGCATTCCCTTATCAGGCTCTGTATTCCATTCAGCTAGCTCCTATGGGTGAGCAGTCAGTATTGGCTAAGTGGAAGCTGAATTGCCCTTTGGGGGCCCGCTGTTGTCTGCAAGGCCTGAGGACTCTCAGAAACTGCAATGCCTCTTAGCCAGGAGCCGCGGGAGGCTGTACAAGACCATCCCAGATGGACAAGTACACTTCACCAGCCAGATAGAGCCGTGAGTCACAGTGACAGTGCTTTCAGCTTGGGGACTAACGAGAGGGATCCTTAACCCCATGGAAACAATCCCCAGCAGATATAAATTATAATCAATTTTGTTTTCAAACAGTGATCAATTTTAACCAACAGTTATCAGCTGTCCTCCCTGTTCATTTAGATGGAGTTTCTCCTGCACCATGGCCTGGTCCCTAAATCAGTGGCAGCATCTTCTCCGGGGCATACCAGAGTCTGAAATTACCAGGGTCCATTCACGATGCTGGTCTGTGCACTTGGCATTTCTGGAGGGCAAGTTGTGCCCCCTCCCACACACCACCCTGACCAGTCCCGTCTCAGACCCCTCAACCACAGGAGCAGCCAGGGACCCACCCTGTCTTTTAGGAAGTCTCGGCAACCCAGTCTCTCAGTCCCATGGGTGCTGCCCTTTGGAAATGAGGCCTCAGCCTCTGTGGGAATCCACACACGCCCACACATGAAATTATGAGTCTCTGTCCTCACAGGGCTTTCTGACCAGCCCACGCACGTTAATAATCACATGTCCACAGTCCAAAGCCAGCTGAACAGGAGTGAGGCAGATAGGAGTCCCAGGCATGAGCCGTGGGTGAGACTTCCCTCAGATCCCTAATCCCCTTTTGGGACAGGGACAGATGGGGTCCAGAATATTCCTGGGAGCTTACTGAGTCACATCAGGGGAAAATGAGCTTGCCCAGGAAGTGACTGGGCAAGTCCAGGGCAGAGCCAGGTGGGGCACATAGAAATCTGGGTGTGAAAATGTAAACCTCCTGGGCCCTACCCAAGGCTGATGAATGGAAACAAAGTATCTATTGCTTAGGCTGGCCGCAACTCCAGCCCCAGAGGAGGGACTCAAAGAAGCTCAGACTCAGGCCTGCTCTAAACAGTTTCCCCTGAGCTACATGCATGCCTGGGTACTCAGTGGAGTCCAGCTCTGTGCGACCCTGTGGACTGTAGCCCGCCAGACTCTTCTGTCCATGGGATTCTCCAGGCAAGAAACCTGGAGTGGGTTGCCATGTACTCCTCCGGGGACCTTCCCAACCCAGGGATTGAACCCGCATCTCCTGCATTGCAGGAAGATTCTTTACCACTGAGCCATCCGGGAAGCACCCCCTGTCCCCAAAGTCAGGGCACTCAGCACAAGGGCATCATTTAAGAGACAAGACTCAGAAGTGATGAGTGGTGCTGGCTGCAGGAGCTTCCGTCCAGCTCCCAGCAGCCTAAGGCACATTTTCTGCAACTTATTCAGGCTTCTGGCAGGTATCACCAGTCTCCGGGGGATTACTTACTCATCACCATCTAGACCTAGGAGGGTCAGATCAATTCTATCATATCTGGCACCTATTGAGCCGCATCCCATAACTCCTCTCAGATCCCTGTGCTCCACTCAGCAGGGTAGCTGAGCATATGCAGCTTTAGTGGTTGTGAGTGCAGGAGACCCTCAGAGGGCCATGTCCCTGCTGCTTTCCTTACCACCTCTGGTCTGGGGCCAACGTGTACCACCCCTGCTGGAGAGGGAACCTCCCATCCAGGCCATAAATCCCTGGAGTCCCACCATCCTAGGAGAGGTCACAGCCTGTTCAAACCCCAGCCACATCTGCAGCCCTCTGCCTGACTTCTCCCTGCTTCTCTCTTAGATGGTTCTGACATGGGCTCTCCCAGCAGGGCCTCTCCCATGCCAGCCTGACTAGGGAAGCTGGTAGTCTCAAGATGTGGGCCCATATTTTCCAGGAATTCCCTGGGGTGTGCCAAAGTGCTAGAAGCTGCGGCTCCTTCAGAAGACATCCACTGCTGGCTTGGTTAGGTAGCAAAAGATCCTCCCACCTCCACATCCCATCACCTCCCAGAGTGACTGCCACAGCATTTGAAGGAATGTGGAGCCCAGAGTTGAGAGGCCCGGGATCTAGTCCCAGACCTGTCACTCACGGCTGTGTGACTTTGGGCAAGACACTCAGGCTCTCTGGGCTTCCAGTTTCTTACATGTGACAAAGGCCTTGTTATGTTTCTCACACGAAGAGGACACAGAGATGCTTCAAGCCCCTCAAGCCACAGGAACTGTCTTATTCATATCTGTATCCCCACTGTGTCTGGCACACAGTAGGTGCTCAGTAAATGTTGAATACAAATATAACTATAAGGAGCTTTAGTTGTAAACATTTTTTTAAAATATGTAAACTACCACTTATTCTGACAGGCCCATAAACCCCCACTAAAATGACATTAACAGGAAACAAGGGCTGTTTGGGATGCACCCATGAAAATGACAGCTAGCTTCTAAGTTTAAGAGAGTGTTCTTTCAGGCAGAACTAGAGCAGGAACATTGTTGATAAACACGCTATTGCAAGGACCAGGCCCCAAACCCAAGCCTGAAGCTAACCTCAATAGCCCTGGACCACCTTTGCAAAACCACTAAGCTCCAAACCCAGGAGGGCAGGATCACATCTGGCTGAAGCCCTCTGTGCCCCTACCCCTATCATGGTGTCTGACTCAGAGCCTGGCATATGGAAGACAATGTGGCCGGGGGGAGAGGATTCAGGGTCTGAGAGAAGTGGTTTAGTCCTCACTCTGCCACTTCCTAGTTCTTTCAGTAGTGTACATTTTGAGCCTCGGTTCTGCCATCTCTGAAATGGGTGTATAATGCACATGAAATGATGAAATGTTAAGGAAAGTGCCTAAAACAGTGCCTGCAGCATGGCAGGTGATCCTCCAGGAAAGTCTGTAAGTTCTTAGAGCACCCAGTGCCTCCTGCTTTCCCAACTGAAGGAGGGAGCTAAGTCCAAGGGTCAGGGAGGTCTGAGGTCCTGTGCACACCTGCAGGGCTCAGCCGGGGGCAGCGAGCCTACTAGAAAGCTCAAGGCTGGGCTGCTTTGGATTCCAGAGCCAGGCAGTGGTGGAGCTGGGTTGGGAATGAAATGTCATGACGAATTTCTACGCCGGGAGCCACCAGATCCTCAGCCCCAGGCGGGGCCTCAGATAGGAAACACAACAAGATCCCTCTCCCATTTCCTTCTCCAGGTCCCCCTCAGGTACACATACAGCCCCAGGCCTGCTTCTGGCTGGCCATAGCAGGCCTTCTTCGCTCTACCGCAGGGCCCCGAGGCCGAGGACCCCGGGTGAGAGCCCCAGATACCCCCCCAACCCCCAGTACCCAGGCCACCGCGCTGACTCACCCCCACTGGCGGGTCCCGGCTGCGCGAGGCCCCCCTGGCTGCCGGCAGGTGCCCCAAAACCCTCGTCATTCTCTATGCCCGCAATCTCACTCTCCTGCTGGGCCAAGAAGGCAGCCGCCGGGTCCTCCTCGGCCGCTTCGGGGGCCCCGCTCTCCGACGACGAGAAGAAGCCAAAGTCATCAGCCATTTTCCCCGCGTCTCTGCCGAAGCGTCGTCTGCTCGGCTCTGCCCGGCGCGTGCCCCGCGCTGCGCCCGGCGGCCGCGGCACTGTCACCCGAGCACCCCGGAGGGAGCCGCTCGGCCTCGGCGGGGACGGGCTCAGCGCGGCGGCCCCACACTTCCTCTCCGCCACCGGGCCCGGCTCGCCTGTCACTGCAGCTGCAGGCGGGAGGAGCCGGGACGGGAATGCGGTGATGTCACCGGCCGAGGGAGGAGGCCCGCAGGACGGCCGGAGGTCGCCTCTCAGCGGCCACAGGAGGGCGGCAGCAGGACGGCGGCGCAGCCCCAGGGGCCCCGGGGCCGCGCTACCCGCTCGCGGCCACCAGCGCGCGTCTCCAGGACACAGGACTGGCGCAGCTCCTGCCGGGTCCGGAGGCGAAGCAGATGGGACCAAGGGACCATCGCGTGTACAGGGTCACCGCAGGCTGGCAGCCCGGATTCCAGGAGCACCGAGGGGGTGGTCGCAGCGCAACCTGGCTCCTGATTCATTCTGCCCAAGTTTTTTCTCCAAGGCTCGGCGGGTGTTATGAAGCCCCGTTATCAGGAAGGAGCCTTGGAGGGGTAACATTAAGACTCACCGCTTTACTGCATCCTTCCTGCAAGTCCAGGGTCTTCCCCACAAGGCCATTGTTTCCGTACATTTCTTATACATTTCCTTTCATTTGGAGGCTTCAGCTCAGGCCACCAGTTTGTGTGACCTGATGAGGTCTCTACTTGGAGGCTGGATCCCTTCAATGTCCCTTGCTTCCCTGGTTGCTCAGGTGGTAAAGAATCTGCCTGCAATTCAGGAGAACCGGGTTCAATCCCTGGGTCGGGAAGATCCCCTGGAGAAGGACATGGCAACCCTCTTCAATATTCTTGCCTGGAGAATTCCATGGACGGAGGATGCTGGTGGGCTATAGTCTATACGGTCGCAAAGAGTCAAACAGGACTGAAGTGGCTTAACAGTAGCAGAAAGTATGAACCAAATTGAGAAAGGCAAACCCAGTTTATCCAGGCAGCCTACCACTCCTCCATCAGTCACCCTGAGTAAACAGACTTCAAAACATAGGAAAACCCAAGCTTTGGCCATGGGGAGATTACAGTCTAGGAGCCCAACAGATGGGAAATGGTCAGACATTTTCTCGAAGTGATAGGTGCTGTGACATTTAAACAGAGGCTTGGGGAGTGCGGCAGGGGAAGAACCACCATCGGATCTTTAGGACTTTTTCTTTCTGATTTGAAATTTGGAGGTCCAAAAAGAAAGGAAGAATGAGCCACCCCTAACAATGGGTTCCCTTAGTGGGTGGGGTGTGGAAGCAAAGTTAAACTGAAGGGCAATCTCAGTTTTGCACAGTAATACTTTGATGTAGCTTTCACTCTTATGATGAAAATATAATCATTTATCAGTAGTGTGGACAAGAAAGAAACTTTAGGCCCTGCACAACCGGGTGCAAGCTCAGCACTCCACCATCACTCATCTGACTCCTCTTCCTCATTACCCCAGCTGCAGCCTCAGGTGCTGAAAAGACCTAGAAAGTTTCCTAGTTTACCAAACCAGCCTTAAATGTCAACTCCAGGCTTTGTAGAGGCAGGACTACTGAACGCACTTTGCGCCCTTTGTGATTACCCGTGGATGTACTTGGTTCCTGGAGACTTCAATGCCTCTGCCGGTACTCTTCCCAACTAGTTCGTCCTCCTTTCCTGCTCTTTCCTAACATAGCCATCAGCAAAATTAGTTGCATGCTTAATTTATACAAGTTACTGGATGAAGCACAAGCTGGAATCAAGATTGCCAGGAGAAATATCAATAACCTCAGATATGCAGATGACAGACACCACCCTTATGGCAGAAAGTGAAGAAGAACTAAAGAGCCTCTTGATGAAAGTGAAACAGGAAAGTGAAAAAGTTGGCTTAAAGCTCAACATTCAGAAAACGAAGATCATGGCATCTGGTCCCATCACTGCATGGCAAATAGATGGGGAAACAATGGAAACAGTAACAGACTTTATTTTTAGGGGCTTCAAAATCACTGCAGATGGTGACTGCAGCCATGAATCAAAAGACGCTCGCTCCTTGGAAGGAAAGTTGAATATGTTTGAATATGCTGTCAAAAGCAGAGACATATTCAAAAGCAGAGACATTACTTTGCCAACAAAGGCCCGTCTAGTCAAAGCTGTGGTTTTTCCAGTAGTCATGTATGGATGTGAGAGTTGGACTATAAAGAAAGCTGGACGCCGAAGAATTGATGTTTTGAACTGTGATGTTGGAGAAGACTCTTGAGAGTCCCTTGGACTGCAAGGAGCTCCAACCAGTCCATCCTAAAGGAAATCAGTCCTGAATATTCATTGGAAGGACTGATACGGAAGCTGAAATTCCAATACTTTGACCAACTGATGTGAAGAACTGACTCACTGGAAAAGACCCTGATGCTGAGAAAAATTGAAGGCAGGAGGAGAAGGAGATGACAGAGGATGAGATGGTTGGATGGCATTACCAACTCAATGGACATGAGTTTGAGTAAACTGTGGGAGTTGGCAATGGACAGGGAGGCCTAGCATGCTGCAGCCCATGGGGTCGCACAGAGTCGGACACAGCTGAGCAACTGAACTGAACTGAACTCAACTGGTCCAGATCCTTCTGCAGCCATGCTTGCTCCTGTGTTAATACATGACTCTTATTCTTAAGAATGAATATTAAAAATTATCATTAAAGTCTGAACTATGTCATATAGCACTTTGTGCTGGAGATCCTCTGTTTCTTGACACTTCCCTAAATATCTTTGTTAACTGCTCAGTCGTTTCTGACTCTCTGACCCCATGAACTATAACCTGCCAGGCTCCTGTGTCCTGGGATTCTCCAGGTAAAATATTGGAGTGGGTTGCCATTCCCTTCTCAGAGAACTAAATATCTGTGGAGATCTCCAAACACAGTCTGGTCTTCTAATTCTCCACTTTATTATGAAACTCAGCAATGGTCAAAAAACATCAGTTGAGTAAAGATATGAGGCAATCTCACAGAATCTAAATTACAACTTACAAATTCTTACAGGTGGAGATATTTTTAAAATGTTTTTAATGGGAAGTTTCAAGCATGCAGAAGAGAAGAAAGATTGATTTAATACAACTCCACATACCAACACCTGAGCATCAATATTACCAATATATAGTCAGTCTTGTTTCATCCATAACCTTTATTCCTTCCCATGTATTATATAATTTCATCAGTAAATCATAACTTTTTCCTAAAATCTTGTGGTAAAAAAACACATAAATTTACAATATTTGCCATTTTAAGTATGCAGTTCAGTAGTGTTAAGTATATTCACGTGGTTATACAATAGACATCCAGAACTTTTTAATCTTACAAAACAAACTCTATACCCATTACACAATTGCTCACTTTTCCCTCATCAAAGCCCCAGCAAAAAATCAGTCTACTTTCTGTTATTAGGAATTGACTGGTTTAGATAGCTCACAAAGGTGAAATTACAGAGTTTTGTATCCTTACTTCACTTAGCATAATGTTCTTAAGGTTCATCATGTTCTGACAGATGTAGCATGGGTCGGAATTTTCTTCCTTTTTAAGGCTAAATAATACTCTGTCATATGATACATATATTGCATTTTCTTCATCCATCTGTCCATGGACATTTGGATTGCTTCCACCTTAGTTACTAGGAGTAGAGCTGGTGTTCACACAGATGTACAAATACGTCTTTGTGATCCTGCTTTCTGTTCTTTTAGATATATAGCCAGGAATGGAATTGCTGGATTCTATGGTAATTCTAGTTTCAGTTTTTTAAAGAATCGCCATACTGGTTTCCAGAGCTACTGAACCATTTTACATTCCCACTAATAAGCTCTTTTTTTTTTTTTTTTTGATTGGTTGATTTCACTTTTAAGGGTTTTTTTTTTCTTCATTTTTCCAAGTTTTTATTTTGACATAGTTCAACTTCCAGGAAATTATAAATAATTCCCATAGGCTTTTCACCATTCTCACCAGATTCCTTAAATGATAAAATTTTATCACCTTAGCTTTATTTTTTTTCTTCTCTTTCTCCTAAACTACTTTTCTTCTCTTTCTCCTAAACTTACTCTGTTAAGTTGCACACACCATGACCCTTCATCCCTAAATATTTCACTTCATGTTTTTCTAAAAATAAAGACATTCATTGACATCACCACTCTACAATTACAAAAATCAGTGTATTGATTTTGATATAATACCATTATCAGATTGACATAACTTACTCAGATTTCACCAAATGTCCCAACGATAGAGGGAAAGAAAATCCCAAATTATGTGTTTAGGTATTCCACTCAGTTACCTTCTTTGTTTGATTTCCTTCAGTCTGGAATGGCTCCTCTCTTTCTCTGTCATGAAGATGATGGTCTTGAAGATTACTAGTCAGTTATTTTGTCCTTCAGTTTGAGTTGTCTTTGTTTCCTCCTGGTTAGATTCAGTCTAAACATTTTTGGCAGGAATAATATGATTCAGGCATTAGAATGATAGTTGACAAATGCTAATCTTCTAGTTCCATTTCCATAAACATTTATTAGTTGGCTTTCTACTATAGGGTGTTTGTTCTGTCTGCAAGACTCAAAGATTCATTTGATCCAAGTGAATTGTATTAGTAGTGCTTTGGTATCAGTATTTATTCTAGTGCTCAAATTGTCTGAAATTGGGTCAGTAGGAGCCCCTTTGAGCTGGCTCCCGTGTTTCTAATGTGTGTGTGTGTGGTCAGTCATGTCCAACTCTTTGCAAGCCCAATAGGCTCCTCTGTCCATGGGATATTCCCAGCAAGAATATGGGCATGGCTTAACAGTTCCTCTTCCAGGAGGTCTTCCCAACCCAGGAATCGAAACTGCATCTCCTATGTCTGCATCATTCTTTGAGCACTTTCTCATTTTCTGGCACAACAAGATATTTCAAGCTTAAGAATAAGTCATTTCTCCATCATCAAAAAGTCTATAAATAATAAATGCTAGGGAGGGTGTGGAGAAAAGGAAACCCTCATATACTGTTGGTGGGGATATAAATTGGTGCAGCCACTATGAAGAACAGTATGGAGGTTCCTTAAAAGAGCTAAAAACAGAGTTACCATATGATCCAGCAATGCTACCCTGGGCATATATCCAGAAAAGACAAAAACTCTTAATTTAGAAAGATTTATGCACCCCAAGGTTCATAGCAGCACTGTTTACAACAGCTGAGACACGGAAACAGCCCAAGTATCAACAGATGATTGATTTAAGATGATGTGAGAAATATGTAATATAGATAAATAATGAGATATTAGCCATAAAAAAGAGTGAAATATTGTCATTTACAGCAACATGGGTAGGCCTAGAGAATATCATACTAAGTGAAGTAAGTCAGACAGAGAAAGACAATAATTATATGATCTCACATATATGTGGAATCTGACAAACCATACAAATGAACCTATATACAAAACAGAAACAAAGAAGCATAGAAAACAATCTTGTGGTTACTGAAGGGGAGACGGGGAGAGGAGGGATAAATGGGTGGAAGAATAAATTAGAAGCATAGAGTTAACAGAAATATACTGTGCATAAAATAGATAATCAACAAGGATTTACTGTGTAACACAGGGAATAATATTCAGCATCTTGGATGGAGGATGAGATGGTCGGATGGCATCACCAACACAGTGGACGTGGGTTTGGGTGGACTCTGGGAGTTGGTGATGGACAGGGATTCCTGGCGTGCTGCCCTTCATGGGGCCACAAAGAGTCGGACACGACTGAGCAACTGAACTGAACTGAGTAAACACGTAGGAACGGAGTTACTGGGTTGTAGGAAAGTGTATGTCTTACTTTATAAGGAAAAGCTAAACTTTTTTTTCAGAGCGGTTGTACCATTTCACATCCCACCAGTAAATTATGAGAGCTCCTGTTGCTCCACATCACCGGCAACACATGGTCTTTTTCATTTCAGCCTTTCTGTTGCGTGCGGTGGTATGTCATTATGGTTTTCATTTGTATTTTCCTGACAAATAATAATGTTGCTCATTTTAATGTACTCATTAGCTGTTCGTGTAGCTTCTCTTGTGAAGTGTCTGTTCAAATCTTTGTCCATTTTATTATTAGATCATTTTCTTATTGTTGAATTACGAGTTCTTATGTTTACTCTAAATTCAAGTCCTTCAGTAGATATGGAACTTCCCTGTAGCTCATACAGTAAAGAATCTGCCTGCAATGCAGGAGACCCAGGTTCAATTCCTGGGTCGGGAAAATCCTCTGGAGAAGGGGATGGCAACCCACTCCTGTATTCTTGCCTGGAGAATCCCATGGACAGAGGAGTCAGGTGGGCTACAGTCCATGGGGTTGCAAACAGCTGGACATGACTGAGTGAGCAACACTACTACTCAATAGATATATGTGCTGTGAATATTTTCCCATTGCATTTTCATTTTTGTAACTGTGTCTTTTAAAATACATATCTTTTTAATTTTTATGAAGTTCAATTTAGCAAATTTTTTCTTTTATTGTTCTTGCCTTTTGTGACCTATTTTTAAAATCTTCGCCCTACATCAAGGTAGCAGTTTCTCTTCTGTTTTCTTCCTGAAGTTTTATGGTTTTATCTTTTATTCTTAGGTCAGTCTGTGATCCATTCCAAGGTAATTTTTATGTAAGGAGTCAGATAAGAATTAAGCTGAACTTTTTCCATATGATGTACAACTGTTCCAGTTTCATCTGTTGGAAAGATTATATGCTCTACCCTCTACTGAAGTACTTTGATTCTTTGTTGAACATAAACGTATCATACATATGTGAGCCTATTTCTTGATTCTCTATTTTGTTCCATCTTAGTTCCGCCACCAGGGACGGAACATGTACCCTGTGCAGTGGAAGCCCAAAGTCCTAACCTCTTGACTCCCAGGGAATTCCCCAAACCTTTCTTAATTTCTAAGGTAAATATTTAATGCTATTAATTTCCTTCTAAGCACTACTTTAGCTGCATTTTATCAGTTTTGACATATTTTTAATTTTAATTTAATTCAAATAGTTTCCAGTTTCTTTCATGAGTTCTTCCATTGACTTCTCAGTCATTTAGAAGTATGTTATTTAATTTGCAAATATTTGGAAGGTTTTACAGTGAATATATTCTATATGATTTCAATAATTTGAAACTATGAGGCTATTTCATGATACACACAGTCTATCATGAGTTCCTGAAAATATATTCTACAGTTCTTAAAAATAAGTGTATATCTACACAATTTGCTCTAGAGCATATTTTATGTCAATTTTATGTCAGTTAAGTCAAGTTAATGGATAGTGTCACTTGTCTTTTATATCCATACTGCTTTACTTTATATTTGTTCAGCTGATTGCTGAGACAAGACTGTTCAAATCTCCAACTGTAGTTATGGATTTGTCTTTGTCTTCTTTTACGTCTATCAGTTTTTGCCTCTCATCATTTTGAGGCTTTTATTATTTTTAGGTGCATACACATTTTGGATTTTAAGATCTCCTGATGAATTTAAGCCTTTATCATGATGATATAATCCTTTTTATCCTTGATAATGCTCCCTGTTTTGAAATCTCTTTTTTTCGATCTTATAGGCATTTCAGCTTTCTCATGACATTATCTTTTCTCATCCTTTCCTGTAAACATCCTTTGCATTTAAAGTTATTTTTTTATTGAAAACTTATAGTTGTCTTGCCTTTATCTAAAAATAATTATTTATTATTTATTTTTGACTGTACTGGATCTTCTTTGTGTGTGGAGAGCAGGGGCTTCTCTCTCATTTCGATGCATGAGCTTCTCATTGCGGTGGCTTCTCTTGTTGCAGAGCACGGGCTCTAGAGTTTGGGCTCAGTAGCTGTGGCTCCTGGGCTTTAGAGCACAGGCTCAGTAGTTGCAGCACACAGGCTTAGTTGCTCTGTGACATGTGGGATCTTCCCAGATCAGGAACTGATCCTGTATCTCCTGCGTTGGCAGACTGATTCTTTACCACTGAGCCACCAAGGAAGCCTGAGTCTTGCTTTTTAAATCCAGTTTGATATGCTCTGCTTTTTAATTGCTATGTTGAAAATTTACATTTAATATAATTTTTAATCTTACTGGATTTAGATTTTGCAGAAGATATTAAGAAGAGGTGGCAAGAATACACGGAAGAACTGTACAAAAAAGACCTTCATGACCCAGATAATCATGATGATGTGATGACTAATCTAGAGCCAGACATCTTGGAATGTGAAGTCAAGTGGGCCTTAGAAAGCATCACTACCAACAAAGCTAGTGGAGGTGATGGAATTCCAGTTGAGCTGTTTCAAATCCTGAAAGATGATGCTGTGAAAGTGCTGCACTCAATTTGCCAGCAAATCTGGAAAACTCAGCAGTGGCCACAGGACTGGAAAAGGTCAGTTTTCATTCCAATCCCAAAGAAAGGCAATGCCAAAGAATGCTCAAACTACCGCACAATTGCACTCATCTCACATGCTAGTAAAGTAATGCTCAAAATTCTCCAAGCCAG
>SJXQ01009205.1:51829-109140 GCA_006408695.1 Aepyceros melampus | reverse complement strand
CTTTACCTGATCAGAATTTATCTCAAATAATGTACTATTACTTCCTGTTTAAAAACCTCACAACAGTATGCTTCCATTTCTTCCTCTCAGTGTTTGTGCAGTTGTTATTCTACATCTTATTTCTATGTATGGTTTAAACCACACAATACATTAATAATATTTTTGCTTTAAATAGGCAATTGTCTTTTATCCTATTTTTCTAATTGTATTAAGTACACATACCATAAAATTTGCTGTGAATCATTTTTGAGTATGTGGTTTAGGGCGTTAAGTACATTCTTTCTGTTGTGCAAACCGTCACCATCATCCATCTCCAGAAATGTTTTCAGCTTATAAAACTGAAGCTCTAAACCCATACAAAAGGAGAATAACTCTTTTGTTCTCCCCTCCCTCTAAGTCTTGACAGCTACCAGTCTAATGTCTGTCTCTAATTTTGGCTACCTTAAGTATTTCTTGTAAGTGGAATCATGAAGTATTTATCTTTATAAGACTAGCTTATTTCACTTAACATAAGTTTCCTCCCTGTTGTAGCATAAGACTTTCTTTCCTTTTTAAAGTGGAATAATGTTCCATTGTAGGTATATATCACAACTTGTTTATCCATTCATCTGTTGATTAACACTCAGGTTGTTTTTAAGCTTTAGCTATTGTAAATAATGCTACTATTAACATGGTATAAAAATATCTTGTCAAGACTGCTGTCAGTTCTTTTGAATGTATCCCCAGAAGTGGAATTCTGCACCAATATTACAGTTCTATTTTTAATTTTTTGAGGAACTGCCATGCTGTTTCCCATAGCGGCTATACCATTTAACATTCTCACCAACAATGCACAGGGGTCGCAGTTTCTCCATATCCTTGACAATACTTGCTATTTTCTAGTTTCTTTTGTTTTGATAGCAGTCATCTTAATGGGTGTGAATTGGTATCTCAGTGTGGTTTTGATTTGCATTTCCCTGAGGATTAGATGTTGAGCATCTGTTCATGTGCTCACGAGTCATTTGTATGTCTTCATTGGAGAAATGTATGTTCAAGTCTTTTGCCCTTTTTAAGTTGGGTTGTTTGCTTTTTGTTGCTGACTTTCAGCATTTATTTCTGTGTTCTGGATATTCATTCCTTATTATATATTTTATTTGTAAATAGTTTCTCCCTTTTGTGGATTGCCTCTTTACTCTGTGGATAGTGTCTTTCAAAGTACAAATTTAAACTTTTTTTCATGAAATGCAATGTGTCTATCTTTTCTTTTGTTACCTGGGCCTTTGGTGTCATAGCCAAGAAATTATTGCCAAATCCAATATTGGGAAGCTTTCATCCTCGGTTTTCCTCTAAGACTTTTATTATTTTAGATTTTACGCATGTAGATCCATTTTCAGTTAATTTTTTTATGTGGTATTAGGTAAAGATTCTGTTTCGCTCTTTTGCATGTAGACTCTTGAGAGTCCCTTGTACTGCAAGGAGATCAAACCAGTCAATCCTAACGGAAATCAACCGTGAATATTCATTGGAAGAACTGATGCTGAAGTTGAAGCTCCAATACTTCAGCCATCTGATTCAAAGAGCCAACTTGTTGAAAAAGATCCTGATGCTGGGAAAGACTGAAGGCAGGAGGAGAAGAGGACAACAGAGGATGAGATGGATGGATGGACTCAGTGGACATCAGTTTGAACAAGCTCCAGAAGATGGTGATGGACAGGAAAGCCTGGTGTGCTGCAGTCCATGGGGTGACAAAGAGTTGTCCACTTTTCCCAGAACCATTTGTTGAAAGAGTTGTTCTCTTAATTTCCTTTTTAGACTTTTCATGTTAGTGTAAAGGAATGCAATTGAAATTTGTGTGTTATCTTTGTATCCTGATGCTTTATTGAATTCACTTGTTAGTCCTAACAGTTTCGTGGGCTTCCCTGATAGTTCAGCTAGTAAAGAATCCACCTGCAATGTAGGGGACCCTGGTTTGATCCCTGGGTCAGGAAGATCCCCTGGAGAAGGGATAGGCTACCCACACCAGTATTCTTGGGCTTCCCTGGTGACTCAGACAGTAAGGAATCCACCTGCAATGCGAGAAACCTGGGCCAATCCCTGGGTTGGGAAGACCCCCTGGAGAAGGGGATGGGCTACCCATTCCAGTAATCTTGTCTAAAGAATTCTGTGGACAGAGGAGCCTGGCAAGCCCCAGTCCATGGGGTCGCAAAGAGTCGGACACAACTGAACAGTTTTGTGTATGTGTGTGGAAGTTCTAGGGTTTTCTACATGTAAAACCATGTCACTACATGTAGATTGCTATTTGGTCATAGAATCAAGGACAATTTCCTATGTATATTTCTGTAATTCTTGCTCTGCCTAGTTCCTGCCTCTCCAGGAGCTTGCCCTGCAAATGCTATTCAGTTCAACCTCCCCAAACTCCTATCTCAGTCTCCTTGACTTTTGAGACCACTGAGCTCTGTTTGGGTTGTCCTTTCATACTCTGCAGTTTAGAAACTTCTTCAGGAAGAAAGCCTGGAAAGTTACAGGGCTTACTTGTTTATTTCTCTTCTCCCAGGGATCACAATTCTGTGCTGTCACTGTCTAAAAACAATAAAACAATTCTATCATATATTTTATCTAGTTTTCTACTTGTGTATAGTGGGAGAGTAATCTCTCTCTGTCTTTTTTGGTTTTTGTTTTTTCTGTATTTGGCCACATTGTGAGGTATGCAGAACTTCTCTGACTAGGGATCAAACCCATGCTCCCTGCAGTGGAAGCACAGACTCTTAACCACTGGACCACCAAGGAAGTCCTGTGGGAGAGTAATTTTGTACACTATTACTCCTTCATGGCCAGTGGAGAAAAGTAGAAATCTCCTCTTAACCTTTTTTTTTTTAATGTGTTTACAAAGGATAAATATCACTGCTTATGAAAAGCTATGACAAACCTAGATAGCATATTAGAAAGCAGAGACATTACTTTGCCAACAAAGGCCCATCTAGTCAAAGCTATGGTTTTTTCATAGTAGTCATGTATGAGTGTGAGAATTGGACCATAAAGAAGGCTGAATGCTGAAGAGTTGATGCTTTTGAACAGTGATATTGGAGAAGACTCTAGAGAGTCCCTTAGACGCAAGGAAATCCAGCCAGTCAATCCTAAAGGAAATCAATCCTGAATATTCATTAGAAGGACTGATGCTGAAACTGAAGCTTCAACACTTTGGTCACTTGATGTGAAGAGCCGACTCATGAGAAAAGACCCTGATGTTCAGAAAGATTGAAGGCAGGAGGAGAAGGGGATGACAGAGGATGAGATGGTTGGGTGGCATCACTGACTCAATGGACATGAGTTTGAGCAACCTCAGGGAGATGGTGAAGGACAGGGAAGCCTGGCGTGCTGCTATGGGGGTCACAAAGAGTCAGACATGATTGAGCAACTGAACAACAACAATGAAAAGCAAAGTTAATCTTCATTAGAGGATGTGCTTCTCCAAGATATAATGGAGTCACTGAAACTGAACAGAGACATTTCTTAGAACAAAATTGTCTACTCTGTAGGGACTGGAGGAGGGCTTTCTGGTTGACAATGAGATACACATCCCTAAAGATGGAGATGGCATCCTGAGGTTCTTGGCATTCTTGGTACACCCTGGCTGGTGCTGGATGGGACACAGGGTCCCTGGAGGCCATGGAAGGAAGGAGACCTTCACTAATGTTGATCTTGGGAATGCACCATTTTCCTGGGATATCTATTTCTGTCTCTGAATTACTTGTCTCTGCTTAAAAATTTCAGCCCCTCAGAGGCCACTGAAGGCTGAGGATCATCCAGCTAAAGGAGCTGCCTGTGCTAATGATCCTTTCCTTATGCTGAAACATGAAATTAACATTTCCTTCTCTAAGATCACCCAGTGCCTTTCTTGTTCTCCTGACTTTCAGCATCTCTGTTACCCATAATGTAGCCCTCCTCTTTCCTGGGCCTGGGCTGACAGGGCTTTTACAAGAGATGGTCTACCCTTTGCCTTTTCTCTGGGTTAAAAACCAGTGAAACATATCTTGAGTTCTAGTTCCTTTTATTTTTTAATTGAAGTACAACTTATAGCATTATATTAGTTCCAAGTGCATAATGATTCACTATTTGTATGTATTATGAAATGTCACCACAATAAATCTATTAACATTTGTACACTATGCACGTATGCTCAGTCGCTTCTGTTGTGTCCGTCTTTGTGCAACTCTATGGACTGTAGCCCACCAGGCTCCCCTGTCCATGAGGATTCTCCAGGCAGGACTACTGGAGTGGGTTCCCATGCCCTCCTAAAGGGGATCTTCCCAACCCAGCGATGGAACTGGTGTCTCTTGCATCTCCTGCATTGCAGGCGAATTCTTTTAACTGCTGAGCCATAAGGGAAGTGGCTCAGCACTTACATAGTTACAAATTTTTTTCCTATGATGAGAACTTTTAAGATCTACTCTTTTGGCAACTTTCAAACCTGCAATACAGTATTATTAACTATAGTCACTTTGCTATTCATTACATCCTCATGACTTAATTTATAGTTGCAAGGTTTTCTTTTTGCCTGTCTTTACCCCATTTTATCTGACTCTCTTCAACTCTGGCAACCACCAGTCTGTCCTGTACCTGAGTCCTAGTTCTAAGTTAGCATTTTAGAGGAGCCTTTCTTTCCCTTCTCTGATGCAAACAGGAGTATTTCACTCACAGGATCCTCAGTTAATCCCATCCTGGGAAAGTAGCTGTTCTCTATGGCATGAGAGGTCCATATCTTACTTACACTTAAAGTTCTGTTGGTTTTGGGTCTTTTAGGGTCTCACTCCATCCATATGTTGTAAAATTTAACTTTGGGGCGCTTACTAGTTCACTGGCTCTAAGGATGTTTCTTAAAACTTTTTTAACTTACACATTCCCCTCCATTTGTTCCCTTGAAATTTGTTGTCATTGAAGGAATTGTATTGTTTTGTAAAGTTTATCTGGGTGTAGGTTTATCCATTTGAATTACTGTGGTATTTAACTTGCTTTTTGGGACTTTATTACTCAAATTAGTAGTCAGATCTAGAGCAGTGGTTCTCAATCAGGGTTGATCTTACTCCTCAGGGACCATTTGGCAATGTTTAGAGACCTTTTTTAACTGTCACAACTTGTTTTTCAGTCGCTAAAGTCTGTCCAACTCTTTGCAACCCCAGGCTTCTCTGTCCTCCATGATATCCTGGAGTTTGCTCAAGTTCATGTCCACTGAGGCAGTGATGCTATCTAACCATCTGATCCTCTGTTGCTACCTTGTTTTGCCTTCAATCTTTTCCAGCATCAGTATCTTTTCCAGTGAGTCAGCTCTTTGCATCAGTTGGCCCAAGTATTGTCACAACTTGCCAGGGTGCTAATAATAACTAGTAGGTAAGTGGCGCTAGGGGTAAAGAACCTACCTGCCAATGCATGAGATGTAAGAGATGTGAGTTCAATCCCTGGGTGGAGAAGAATCCCTGGAGAAGGGCAGGGCAAGCCACTCCAGTATTCTTGCTGCAGAACACTATGGACAGAGGAGCCTGGTGGGCTACAGTTTATAGAGTCTCAAAGAGCTGGACATGATTGATGTGACTTAGCCAAGGATGCTGCTAAATATCTTAAAAGGCACCAAACACCCCCTCACAAAATCATCCACCCAAAAGAGTTTAGTAAAGCCCAAGTAGAGAAACCACAATCTGGAGACTTAAGCAGATTCCACATGACCTTTTTGCAAGAATATTTCATACATGATGTTATGAAATTCCCTTTGCATCACATGAGATATCACATCACATCTAGTTGCTTCTTAATGACATTAATGTTGATCAGCAGGTTTAGGTGTTGGTCAGCTCAACTCTTTAATAACAAAGTTTCAGATCAGCTTTTCATCTCAGGTTTTAGCATCCATTATGATCTTTATCTAAATCAATTACTTTATTTGGAATTGAAGTTGTGGTAATTCTATTTCTCTCAATATTTCTGCATTAGCTGGAAGTTCTTAAAGAACTTTCACTTGTTATCAGTTTGGTTGCCCATAGGTAGAATTCATGGAGGACAGGTAAGACTAAACTTTGATTGCTTCTCTTAATATACCAGCTTTCAGAAAAATGAAGTGCTGTGCTGGCAATCTCCAGAAGCAGTTAATGAGCGATGGGTTTGTGTTTATTCTCTTTTTGATAGCAAATAAACTCTTGGGTTTATATATATTTGATGTGTTTCAATTCATTGTAGGCATTATACTTTTTAAGTACCTCTATTTAGGTATAATTGGCATGTAACAAGCTGCACATATTTAAGTTTACGGTCTGAGAAATGTTAACATATGTGTACAGCTAGGAAATCCTCATTGCAATCAAGATAATGAACATCTCCAATAACGTGAAAAATTTATTTGTGCCCTTTGTGATTCCTCTCTGCCTTAACCCCCAGCCTCCCTCCAATCTCCAGGCAACCATTGATGTGCTTTATGTATTGTCTTGAGTTTTATATAAATGCAAACATACAATATTCATTCTTTTTTTACTCAGCATAATTCTTTAAAGATTCATTCATGTTGTTCCATGTATCAATAGTTCGTTCCTTTTTATTGTGTTGAGTACTAAAATGTATTCCTCCCTTCACCTGTTGATAGGTATTTGGGTTGTTTCCATTTTCTGGATA
The DNA here is from genome assembly GCA_006408695.1 of Aepyceros melampus. Classification (NCBI taxonomy): domain Eukaryota; kingdom Metazoa; phylum Chordata; class Mammalia; order Artiodactyla; family Bovidae; genus Aepyceros; species Aepyceros melampus. The sequence goes on along the minus strand of SJXQ01009205.1, from coordinate 102,507 downwards.
TTACCAATAAAGTTGCCATGAACATTTGTGCACAAGGCTTAATATGAATACATGTTTTCTTTTTTCTTGGGTAAATACCTGAGGTGAAATGATTGGATCATAGGATAAGAGGAGGCTCAACTTTTATTTTTATCATTTAAAATTTTTATTTTTTATAAGAGCTTTAGATTACAGAAAAATTGTGAAAGTAATACAGAGTTCCCATATATGCCATACCCAGATTCCCCCATTAAGGTTTTACATTAATACTGTATATTTGTCACAGTTAATAAAATAATATTGATATACTATTAAATAGAATTAGTATAATATTATATTTTATTTAAAGATTTTACCTAGTATTTATATTGGATTGTTTGAGGGACTTCTCTGGTGGTCCAGTGGCTAAGACTCCAAACTCCCAATGCAGGGGGCATTCAATCCTTGGTCAGGGAACTAGATTCCACATGCAGCAACTAAGAGCTCACATGCAGAAACTGAAGATCCTGCATGCTGTGACTAAGACCTGGTGCAGTCAAGTGAGTAAATAAAAATATTTTTTGAAATGGATTGCTTGACTTTTTGCATGCATATGCTAAATCACTTCAGTCCCGACTCTGGGACCCTATGGACTGTAGCCCGCAAGGCTCAGCTGTCCGTGGGAATCTCCAGGCAAGAATACTGGAGTGGGTTGCAATGCCCTTTGCCAAGGGATCTTTCTGAACCAGGGGTTGAACCTGAATCTCCTGCTGCTCCTGCAGTGCAGGTAGACTTTTACATCTGAGCCACCAGGGAAGCCTGATACTGGAATACATTCATAGATAAATGTGATGATGTTATACATCATTTTAATGCACATTTCTCACTTCATGTTTTTTTGCTCATGACATTACTTGCTGTTTATATTAGACTATATAAATGATGTTAGACAAAGAGCAGATTCCAGAGATTTTTTTTATTCGAATTCATAATGGGTTTGTAAAACAGCAGAGACAATTCTCAACAAAGCAATACATTTGCCCAGGAACTGCTAATGAACATACAGTGCAGTGGTGGTTCAAGAAGTTTTGCAAAGAGACGAGAGACTTGAAGATGAGGAACACAGTGTCCAGTCAGCAGAAGTTAACAATGACCAGTTGAGCACCATCATCGAAGTTGATCCTCTTGTAACCACAAGAGAAGTTGCCAAAGAACTCAATGTCAACCATTCTACAGTCACTCAGCATTTGAAGGAAATTGGAAAGGTGAAAAGCTCGTTAAGTGGGTGCCTCATAAGCTGACCGAAAATAAAAAATTTTTAAAAATGTCGCTTTGAAGTGTCATCTCTTATTCTATGAAACAACAATTTCTCGATAGGATTGTGATGTGCAATGAAAAGTGGATTATATGTGACAAACAGCGATAACCAGCTCAGTGGCTGGACCAAGAAGAAGTTCCAAAGCACTTCCCAAAGCCAAACTTGCATCAAAAAATGGTCATGGTCTCTGTCTGGTGGTCTGCTACTGGTCTGATCCACTACAGCTTTCTGAATCCCGGCGAAACCGTTACATCAGAGAATTATGCTCTGCAAATGAAAGAAATACACTGAAACTGAAACACTTGCAGCCAGTATTGGTTAACAGAATGGGCCCATTTCTTCTCTATGATAAAGCACAGCGCATGTGCCCAACCACACATAACACAACCAACACTTCACAAGTTAAACGAATTGGGCTACAAAGTTTTGCCTCATCCACCATATTCACTTGATCTCTTGCCAACCGACTACCACTTCTTCAAGCATCTTGACAACTTTTTGCAGAGAAAATGCTTCCACAACCAGCAGGAGGCAGAAAATGCTTTCCAAGAGTTTGTTAAATCCTGAAGCATGGATTTTTTACACTACAGAAATAAACAAACCTATTTCTCATTGGCAAAAATGTGTTGATTGTAATGGTTCCTATTTTCATTAATAAAGATGTGTTCAAGCCTAGTTATAATGATTTATAATTCACAGTCCGAAACCACAATTACTTTTGTATCAACCTAATACTTTGTAGTTTCTAACTTAAGCCTCTCATCAGATATGTAATATGCAAATATGTCCTTCCAGTCTGGTTTTTTTTTTTTTTTTTTTTTGGCTGTGAGATCTTAGTTGCCCAACCAGGGATCAAACTTGGGTCCCCCACTCCCGGTCTTGGAAGCATGGAGTCTTAACTTCTGGACCATCAGGCAAGTCCCATATCTTCTTATTTTCTTAACAGTGCTTTGAAGAGCAGAAATTTTACATTAGGATGAATTGTAATATATCAGTTTGTTTTTTTTTTATGGATCATACTTTTGTATTATATATAGAGAGAAATATTTGCCTAACCCAAGATCACAACGTTTTTTTCTTAACTTTGAATCTTATTTATTTATTTATGACTGTGCTGGGTCTTTGTTGCTTTGCTTGGACTTTGTCTAGTTGCACCAAGCAGGAGCTACTGTTTGTTGCCATTCATGGGCTTTCCATTGCAGTGGCTTCTCTTGTTGTGGAGCACAGCTTCCGGGGCATGTGGGTTGCAGCATGTGGGCTCATTGGCCATGAGAAAGTGAGGGCTGCAGCAGTTATGGCTCACGGGCTCTAGGTGAGGTGCACAGGATGTGCTCACTAGCTGTGGTGCACAGGCTTAGTTGCTCCTCGGCTTGTGGAATCTTCTTGGACCAGGGATTGAACCCATGTGACCTGCATTGGCAGGTGGATTCTTATCCACTGAGCCACTAGGGAAGCTCCACAAAGATTTTTCTCTGATGTTTTCCTTCTCTAGTTTTATGTCTTATATCTAAGTCTATAAACAAATTTCCCTGACTGACACACTTTCTGAATGCCCATATATCTATTAAAGAAATAAAACTTGTAGTTAAAAACCTTCCTATATAAGAATGCGTGCTTTTGCCACTTCTAGTCAACACTGAACTAAACGTTCTGATCAGAACAGTTGGGCAAGAAAAATAAATAAAAGACATCCAAATTAGAACAGAAGATGTGAAATGACCTCTATTCACAGATGAAATGATTTTATATATCTAAAATCCTTAAGTTTACACATCAAAAACTTTTAGAGCTAATAAATGAATTTATCAAAGTTTTAGGGTTCAAGGTCAACAAGCAAAAATAGTTGTATATCAACTATACTTCAATTAAAACAAATTAAAAAAAACAGTTGTATTGCCATACACTAGCAATGCAATCCAAAAATGGAATTGAGAAAACAATTTCATTTACAAGAGAATCAAAAAATAAAGTGCTTAAGATAAACTTAACAAAAGAAGTACAAGACTTGTACCCTGAGGACTACAAAATATTGCTGAAACTAAAGAAGTCCTACATAACTGGAAAGACATGCAGTGTTCATGGATTGAAAGACCTAATATTGTTAGATGGCAGTACAGCCCAAAGTGGTCTACAGATTCAATGTTACTACTATCAAAATTCCAGTGATCATTTTGCAGAAATGGAAAGGTTGATCCTAAAATCCAGATGGAATCTCAAAGAACCATGAATAGCCAAAACAATCTCGAAAAAAAACAACAAAGTTGAAGGGCTCATACTTCCCAGTTTTATAACTTACTACAAAGCTACATTAAAAGAATGAGGTATTGGCATAAAATAAATTAACAGAAGAGTATTGAGAGTTCAGGAATCAATCCATATATCTATCATCAATTGTTTTTGAAAATGGTGCCAAGACTATTCAATAAGAGAAGACTAACTTCAACAAATGGTGCTGGGACAACTCTATATCTGCATGTAAAAGGATGAAGTTGGACACTTGCTTCATAAGATATGAAAAAGTAACTGAAAATGGATCAAAAACTTAAAGGTAAGAACTAAAACTATGAAACTCTTAAACCTAAATATAAATCTTCATGACCATGTATTTGGCAATAAATTCTTAGAGATCATCCCCCAAAACACAAACAGCAAAAGAAAAAAATAGATGAACTTGACTTCATGAAAATTAAAATCTTTTGTGCATCAAAAGATACTAGCAAGAAAGGGAACATATCACCAACAGAAAGGGAGGAAATATCTGCAAATCATACATCTGATAAGGATCTCATATCCAGAATGTATAATAAACTCATATAATTCAACAACCAAAAGACAAACAACCCAGTTTAAAAATATGCAAAGGACATATTTGAATGGACATTTCTCCAAAGAAGACATAACCAACAGTCACATGGAAAGAGGCTCAACATCATTAGTCACTAGGGAAATGCAAGCTGAAGCTACGCAAGATGTCACTAGAATGGCAATAATTTTTTTAAAAAGGAAAATGTGTTGGCCAGAATGTTGCATAACTGGAACCATGACACATTGCAGGTGGAATGTAAAATAAGACAGCCTTTGTGGGAAACAGTTTGGTTGTTCTTCAAAAAGTTAAACATAGAATTGCCATATGACATAGAAATTCTACTCCTAAGTATATATCCAAAAGAATCAAAAATAGGTGCTCAAGCCAAAAGTTGTTTACAAATATTCATAACAGCACTATTAACAACAGCAAAAATGTGGGAACAACTCGAACTTTTGTTAACTGACAAATGTATAAACAAAATGTGGTATATCCATACAGTGGAATACTATTCATCAATACAAAGAGTGAATTGCACACTATAAAATGATAAAATGGTCAATTTTATGTCATTTTAAAGAATCAATTCAGGTAATTGATCACATTAACAAAATCAAGAGAGGAAAAACTATATGATCACCTCAGTGCAGAAAAAACCTTTGATTAAATTCAGCATCTTCCTAACTGAAACTCTTAGCAAGGTAAGAATTGAAGGGAATTCCCTCAACCTGATAAAGGACAGCTATGAAAAACCTTCAGTTAGCATTAAATACAGTGGTGAAAGACAACACTTTTCTTCTACAGTCAGGGATCACACAAGGATGTCCTTGTTTAGCAATTCTATTCAATATTGTACCAGAGGTTCTATATTTCAAACCAAGAAGTTAAATTATCTTTATACACATATATAGACAGTATGATTATTTTATGTAGAAAAATAGATTCTACAAAAAAGCTACTAGAGCTAATACATGTGTTCAATTAGTATACAGGATACAACATCAACATACAAAATGAATTGTATTTTTACATACAAGCAATGGCCAAGAGGAAATTGACATTTTAAAATGTCATTTACAATAGCATCAAAAATATTAAATATTTAGAGATAACTCTAACAAATAAAATGAAAGACTTGCACACTAAAATGACTAAATATTGCTGAGAGAATGAGAGAAGTTAAGATTTAAATAAATGGAGAGATAATTTTTTGTTCATTGATTAGAAGACTCAATGTTACTGTTATTGTTAAGTCACTTCAGTCGTGTCCAACTCTGTGCGACCCCATAGACGGCAGCCCACCAGGCTCCCCAGTCCCTGGGATTCTCCAGGCAAGAACACTGGAGTGGGTTGCCATTTCCTTCTCCAATGCATGAAAGTGGAAAGTGAAAATTGAAAGTGAAGTCGCTCAGTCGTGTCCGACTCTTAGCGACCCCATGGACTGCAGCCCACCAGGTTCCTCTGTCCATGGGATTTTCCAGGCAAGCATACTGGAGTGGGGTGCCATTGCCTTCTCAATAGTAAGATGTAAATTCTCCTCATATTAAAATCTATAGAGTCAATGCAGAGGCGTCCTAAGATGGCGGAGGAATAGGACGGGGAGACCACTTTCTCCCCCACAAATTCATCAAAAGTACATTTGAACGCTGAGTAAATTCCACAAAACAACTTCTGAATGCCAGCAGAGGACATCAGGCACCCAGAAAAGCAGCCCATTGTCTTCAAAAGGAGGTAGGAAAAAATATAAAAGATAAAAAGAGAGACAAAAGAGGCAGGGACAGAGATCCATCCTGGGAAAGGAGCCTTAAAAAAGAGAAGTTTCCAAACACCAGGAAACACTCTCACTGGCGAGTCTGTGGTGAGCCTTGGAACCTCAGAGGGCAGCATAACCAGAAGGAAAAATAAATAAATAATTAAAACCCACAGATTACGTGCCCAACGGTAACTCCCAGTGGAGAAGCAGCACAGACCCCCGCATCCGCCACTAGCAAGCGGGGGCTGGGCAGGGAGGTGCGGCTGCATTGCTTAGAGTAAGGACCCGGCCTGAACGCCCCGAGGGCAGTCTGAAGGAACTAACTTGAGATAGCAAAGCAGACTGTGGGATAGCTATCTCGCGAAAAGCCCTAACCTAAGACACCACAGAGCTGGCCAGGCCCACTCACAGAACAGAGGAACAAAGGACTGACTAGAGCTATCCGGCTGCGGACTGGCCCATCCCCCGCGAGGGCAGCCAGAGCCAGAAGGGGGCAGTCGCGGCCCCAGAGAGGCATCATCTACCAAACTGCAAGCAGGCTTCGTTGCTAACCAAGACTTCTTGGGATTCTGGACGGTCGACGTCCACCTGAGAAGGTGTGCCAGTTGTACACCCAGAAAACTGAGCGGCAGGGACGAGGAAGGCAGTAAGTCGCAGCAACCGCGCTTGCCAAACACCTGGTCACCTGAGCTGCTCAGACCTGGGAAGGGCACAAAACACAGGCCCAACCAAGTCTGCACCTTTGTGGCGTACCCAAGTACCTGAACCTGAGCGGCTTAGACCTGGGAAGTGCATACAACCCAGGGCTGGCCTCAGACAGTTCCTGGCAGAGCAACCTAGACCTAAGCAGTGTAGAGAGGGAAAGCACACACGCCATGAGCGGGGGCAAACCCAGTGTGGCCAAGACACTGGGAGCACACGCCAGTTATTTGTTTGCAGAGTTCCTCCCTCCCCACAGCACGACTGAACAAGTGAGCCTTAAAAAGTGTCCACCACCACCCCCTTGTGTCAGGGCGGAAATTAGACACTGAAGAGACCAGAAAACAGAAGAAGCTAAAACAGAGGGAACTGCCTTGGAAGTGACAGATGGAGAAGTCTTGAGGCTACTGTAAAAATAAGACTGAAAACCAGAGACAGGAGGCTTAAGTCCAAATCCTGAGAACACTAGAGAACTCCTGACTCCAGGGAACATTAATCCATCGGAGCTCATCAAACTCCTCCATACCTACACTGAAACCACGCACCACCCGAGGACCAACAAGTTCCAGAGCAAGACATACCACACAAATTCTCCAGCAATACAGGAACATAGCCCTGAGCTTCAATATACAGGCTGCCCAAAGTCACTCCAAACCCACTGACATCTCATAACTCATTACTGGACACTTCATTGCACTCCTGAGAGAAGAAATCCAGCTCCACCCACCAAAACACTGACACAAGCTTCCCTAACCAGGAAACCTTGACAAGCCAGTGATACAACCCCACCCACAGCGAGGAAACTCCACAATAAAGAGAACTCCACAAACTGCCAGCATACGAAAAGGCCACCCCAAGCACAGCAACATAAGCAAGACAAAGAGGCAGATAAATACCCAGCAGGTAAAGGAAAAGGATAAATGCCCACCAACCCAAACAAAAGAGGAATAGATAGGAAATCTGATAAAGAATTCCAAATAATGATAGTGAAAGCGATCCAAAATCTTGAAAACAAAATGGAGTTACAGATAAATAGCCTGGAGACAAGGATTGAGAAGATGCAAGAAAGGTTTAACAAGGACCTAGAAGAAATAAAAAAGAGTCAATATATAGTGAATAACGCAATAAATGAGATAAAAAACACTCTGGAGGGAACCAACAGTAAATAACGGAGGCAGAAGATAGGATAAGTGAGGTAGAAGATAGAATGGTAGAAATAAATGAAACACGGAGGAAAAAAGAAAAATGAATTAAAAGAAATGAGGACAATCTCAGAGACCTCTGGGACAATGTTAAACACCCCAGCAGTTGAATCATAGGAGTCCCAGAAGAAGACAGAAAGACCATGAGAAAGTACTTGAGGAGATAATAGTTGAAAAATTCCCTAAAATGGAGAAGGAAATAATCACCCAAGTCCAAGAAAACCAGAGTCCCAAAAAGGATAAACCCAAAGCAAAACACCCCAAGACACATATTACTCAAATTAACAAAGATCAAACACAAAGAACAAGTATTAAAAGTAGCAGGGAAAAACAACAAATAACACACAAGGGGATTCCCATAAGGATAACAGCTGATCTTTCAATAGAAACTCTTCAGGCCAGGAGGGAATGGCAGGACATGATGAAAGAAAATAGCCTACAGCCCACATTACTGTACCCAGCAAGGATCTCATTCAAATATGAAGGAGAAATCAAAAGCTTTACAGACAAGCAAAAGCTGAGAGAATTCAGCTCCAACAAACCAGCTCTCCAACAAATGCTAAAGGATCTTATCTAGACAGCAAAAACAGAAAAGGTGTATAAACTCGAACCCAAAACAATAAAGTAAATGGCAATGGGATCGGTTCAGTTCAGTTCAGTCATGTCCGACTCCTTGCGACCCCATGAATCGCAACACGCCAGGCCTCCCTGTCCATCACCAACTCCCGGAGTTCACTCAGACTCACGTCCATTGAGTCAATGATGCCATCCAACCATCTCATCCTCTGTCGTCGCCTTCTCCTCCTGCCCCTAATCCCTCCCAGCATCAGAGTCTTTTCCAACGAGTCAACTCTTCGCATGAGGTGGCCAAAGTATTGGAGTTTCAGCTTTAGCATTGTTCCTTCCAAAGAAATCCCAGGGTTGATCTCCTTCAGAATGGACTGGTTGGATCTCCTTGCAGTCCAGGGGACTCTCAAGAGTCTTTCCAACACCACAGTTCAAAAGCATCAATTCTTCTGTGCTCAGCCTTCTTCACAGTCCAACTCTCACATCCATACATGACCACAGGAAAAACCATAGCCTTGACTAGACGGACCTTAGTCGGCAAAGTAATGTCTCTGCTTTTGAATATTCTGTCTAAGTTGGTCATAAATTTTCTTCCAAGAAGTAAACGTCTTTTAATTTCATGGCTGCAGTCACCATCTGCAGTGATTTTAGAGCCCCAATAAATAAAGTCTGACACTGTTTCCACTGTTTCCCCATCTATTTCCCATGAAGTGATGCGACCGGAGGCCATGATCTTCGTTTTCTGAATGTTGAGCTTTAAGCCAACTTTTTCACTCTCCTCTTTCACTTTCATCAAGAGGCTTTTTAGTTCCTCTTCACTTTCTGCCATAAGGGTGCTGTCATCTGCATATCTGAGATTATTGATATTTCTCCCAGCAATCTATGCCCCAACCAGTAACACTGAAGAGGCTGATGTTGAATGGTTCTATGAAGACCTACAAGACTTTTCAGAAGTAACACCTAAAAAAGATGTCCTTTTCATTATAGGGGACTGGAATGCAAAAGTAGGAAGTCAAGAAACACCTGGCAAAACACAGGCAAATTTGGCCTTGGAATGCAGAATGAAGCAGGGCAAAGACTAATAGAGTTTTGCCAAGAGAATGCTGGTCATAGCAAACACCCTCTTCCAACAACACAAGAGAAGACTCTACACATGGACGTCACCAGATGGTCAACACCAAAATCAGATTGTTTATATTCTTTGCAGCAAAAGATGGAGAAGCTCCATACAGTCAGCAAAAAGAAAGACCAGGAGCTGACTGTGGCTCAGATCATGAACTCCTTACTACCAAATTCAGAATCAAATTGAAGAAAGTAGGGAAAACTACTAGACCATTCAGGTATGGCCTAAATCAAATTCCTTATGATTATACAGTGGGAGTGAGAAATAGATTTAAGGGTCTGGATCTGATAGATAGAGTGCCTGATGAACTATGGAAAGAGATCCAACCAGTCAATTCTGAAAGAGATCAACCCTGGGATTTCTTTGGAAGGAATGATGCTAAAACTGAAGCTCCAGTACTTTGGCCACCTTATGCGAAGAGTTGACTCATTGGAAAAGACCCTGATGCTGGGAGGGATTGGGGGCAGGAGGAGAAAGGGACGACCAAGGATGAGATGGCTGGATGGCATCATGGACTCAATGGACGTGAGTCTGAGTGAGCTCCGGGAGTTGGTGATGGACAGGGAGACCTGGCGTGCTGCGATTCATGGGTTCGCAAAGAGGCGGACACGACTGCGCGACTGAACTGAACTGAACTGATAACATGAATCCTTCAACCACTGGCATGATTCTAAATAATGAGATGAAGATCATGCAACGAGGGAAGTCTGTTGTGCTGATGAAGTCAGAGAATGAAAGTGAAAGTCGCTCAGTCACGTTGGACTCTTTGCTACCCCACTAGACCAGAATACTGGAAAGGGTAGCCCTTCCCTTCTCCAGGGGATCTTCCCAAACCAGGGATCAAACCCACGTCTCCCGCATTGCATGCAGACTCTTTACCGGCTGAACTAAAAGGGAAGCCCAAGAATACTGGAGTGGTTAGCCTATCCCTTCTCCCACGGATCTTCCCGACCCAGGAATCGAACCAGGGTCTCCTGCATTGCAGGCAGATTCTTTGCCAGCTGAGCTATCAGGGACAATACTGTATTCAAAAATCTGTACTAGATACCTGGCTACTTACTGGTGTATATTTGAAAACAATGCTGCCAAGTCACTTCAGTCACGTCCGACTCTGTGCGACCCCAAAGACAGCAGCCCACCAGGCTCCCCAATCCCTGGGATTCTATAGGCAAGAACACTGGAGTGGGTCGCCATTTCCCTCTCCAATGTGTGAAAGTGAAGTCGCTCAGTCATGTCCGACTCCTAGCGACCCCATGGACTGCAACCTACCAGGCTCCTCTGCCCATGGGATTTGCCAGGCAGAGTACTGGAGTGGGGTGCCATTGCCTTCTCTGTTGAAAACAATGATACAGTATACATGAAAAGCAATTAAGCAATTAATTTTGAGATGTGAGAGGTATGTGTGTATGCACGTCTGGTGCAAATACATACTGAGGCTGCACCAAGATCTACAGAAAAAGTACATAGGGCTTAAAGAATAAAAGTTGATTTTTAAAGAAAATTATCAGAAATGTCAAGATCAAGAATACTAAATTGGGCATCACAAGTTATCCAAAGCAATGATTAGAATGATCACAAGCAAGCTACTATGATTTTTTTTTTCACTCTTGGCTTCACTAATATTTATTCACCTCGTTCAGGAAGTTTATAGTATAGAATTAATTACAGTCTTTCATAAGCTCAAGAACTAAGACCCTTTTCCTACTTGAGGTTTCTGAAATAAATGATAATATATCATTTAAAAATAAGTTCTCAAAAACATACTCTTATACAATCATTTCATATTTTACTCTATGATCACTTACTACTTATTTTTGAAAAAAAAAAAATCTTCCTAAGTCCAAATAAATTTCATTTATTCTTAAGAAATAGAGAATTGTTTCATGGCCTCTACAAAATGATTATTAAAATGTAAAACTTATTAAAACTTAGATTAGATTCAGTGTATCTGGGATGGGGCCCAAGATTATTCTCTATTCTCCAGACTTCCAGGGAATGCTGGTCCATGGACCACCCTGAAGAGCAAGGCTGTATACAACAGCATTATTCTTTAAACTTATTTTATTCTTCATAATAAAAATTGTCAAACATGAAAAAATATATATTTATTCACCCCAAATCAGGAAGGTGGTAGTCTTACACACTTCCTGAATAATTTCAAAGAGAATTGGCAGCCTCTTGGAGTTCTAATAAATTCTCAGTTCAGTTCAGTTGAGTTGCTCAGTCATGTGTGACTCTTTGCAACCACATGGACTGCAGCATGCCAGGCTTCCCTGTCCATCACCAACTCCTGAAGATTACTCAAACTCAAGTCAGTAATGTATCCAACCATCTCATCCTATGTCATCCCCTTCTCCTCCTGCCTTCAATCTTTCCCAGAATCAGGGTCTTTTCTAGTTAAGTTAGTTCTTCACATCAGGTGGCCAAAGGATTAGAGTTTCAGCTTCAGTATCAGTCCTTTCAATGAATATTCAGGACTGATCTCCTTTAGGATGGACTGGTTGGATCTCCTTGCAGTCCAAGGGACTCTCAAGAGTCTTCTCCAACACCACAGTTCAAAAGCATCAGTTTTTCAGTGCTCAGCTTTCTTTACAGTCCAACTCTCACATCCATATATGACTATTGGAAAAACCATAGCTTTGACTAGATGGATATTTTTTGGCAAAGTAATGTCTCTAGGTTGATCATAGCTTTCATTTCAAGGGGCAAGCATTTTTTAATTTCATGGCTCCAGTCACCATCTGCAGTGATTTTGGAGCCCCCCAAAATAAAGTCTGTCACTGTTTCCATTGTTTCTCCATCTATTTGCCATGAAGTGATGGGACCAGATGCCATGACCTTAGTTTTCTGAATGTTGAGTTTTAAGCCAACTTTTTCTCTCTCCTCTTTCATTTTCATCAAGAGGCTCTTTAGTTCCTCTTTACTTTCTGCCATAAGGGTGGTGTCATCTGCATATCTGAGGTCATTGATATTTCTCCCGGCAATCTTGATTCCAGCTTGTGCTTCATCTAGCCTGGCATTTTGCATGATGTACTCTGCATATAAGTTAAATAAGCAGGGTGATAATATACAGCCTTGATGTACTCTTTTCCCTATTTGGAACCAGTCTGTTGTTCCATGTCCAGTTCTAACTGCTGCTTCTTGACCTGCATATAGATTTCTCAGAAGGTAGGTAAGGTGGTTTGGTTTTCCCATCTCTTTCAGAATTTTCCACAGTTTGTTGTGATCCACACAGTCAAAGGCTTTGGTATAGTCAATAAAGCAGAAGTAGATGTTTTTTCTGGAACTCTCTTGCTTTTTCAAGGATGCAACAGATGTTGGCAATTTGATCTCTGGTTCCTCTGTTTTTCTGAATCCAGCTTGAACATTTAGAAGTTCACAGTTCACATTCTATTGAAGCCTGGCTTGGAGAATTTTGAGCATTACTTTGCTAGTATGTGAGATGAGTGCAATTGTGAAGTTCCAGGAGGTACAAACTCTCAAGCTTTCTGTATGACCTCTTAAATATAAAATTAAAGGTTTTTTCTATAAGTCATGTTATTGCCAGCTGTCTTGAATACATTAATGCTGTTTTGAACAACAGTACTTGTGATCCAAAAGATTTACTGAGTATATTCTGTGTGCCAGTCACTAGAGTAAAGGACAAAAAAATTACAATCCTTGTCCAAAAGGTTTATATGCTAGTTAAAGAGCTGACTGTGTGGAAAAGTAACTAGGTTGCTAAGTGATAAGTGTACCAGAAGTCCAAAAGCCACAAAATAAATCTAGAGACATGCATGGTTAATTTTCTCAGGGAAAACTAAAGGGGCTTTACTGGAGAGAGTATCTGAGAGAAGGTTTGATGAATGATTAAGTTTGCTAATTAGTTATGGGAAGAGAAAACCTAAGTATCTACCTACAATAATGCACTTGGCCCAGTTTTAAACCCTTGTGCCTTCTCCTATCTCACTTCTTTCAGGGAGATGTACCTACGTTCTTTTCTTTGCCTCCCCCTTTTGTCCCTTTGCTCCCTCATTCTAAGGTTTTCTATAAAAACAAAGGTGCTTTATCTGTCCCAACTGAATATATAGTTTCTTAGTCGATAAATGCTGTAATACATGACTTTTAAAGTCCCATCTGGCTATAAAATTATGTGATAAGTAGAATCAGTTGTTCTTTTTACATATAAAATTTAAATTCTGAAAATGGAATAAGGTTGTGAAATGGAAATATCTAGTGAGACAATCAAGCAATAATAACTTTTTAATGATTTTGTGCAGCAGTGAGTGAGCCAATGTGGAAAAAAAAACACCACTTTGCTTCATTTTTCCTTAGAAAGATGTTTGTATATTGAACCACCTGTTTGTTGCATTCATTTGATCAATGTAATTCATGATGTTAGTATAACCTCATGTATTAAAATTCTCAGTAAACGCCTAAGTAAATTCTAGGCAAATTGCCACTGATATTTGGTGATGCAAGTTTAGGTCACTAAATGGATCTTTGGGCTAATTATGCATAGAATGTTTCTTTATATTTACATAATTTCTAAACTGCATTTGTTCTTTTGTATAGATAGTATGAATTTCAAGGTTTAATTGAAAAAACTACATAGGAGTATCTAAGACAGTAACAGGAATATATGGTAAAGCATTCCCTTCTAATTTAGCTTTATCTGAACAAACAAGGTAAGGCCAAAGTAAGAGAAACGTGGCAGTGAATGGTGCTTTTGAGTAGTCTCTATTTAATCTACTTTATAATTACAAAATATGTTTCCAATACTTTGTTTTTCTTTAAAGCTCAAAGATCTCAATAGTCATGTTCTTCACCATTCCACTTAAACGAAATAATACTTGAAAATGGGCATGCAACTCAGTCCCAAGAACTACAGTCCTTCCTTAATCTTCAAAGCATATTCCCCTACCAGTTAGAAGTAGCAGAAAGATGACTTTTGTATAACTTGAAATAAGGATTTTTAAATTTTTGTTTGAATTCAAATGTTAGCCGTGCAGTTCTGATATTGTCACTGCGTCGTTTTCAAAAAACCATTTAAAGTCAATTTCTGTATGGGCCTGACTGCATCTTCTCCTCTGGGAAACTAAAAAAAAAATCTAAGTATTTAGCCCTGATGTGTATTAAGAGACTGAAAGAGAGGAAAAGAACATTTGTTCAAATATATAATTTCATAAGACATGAGCTCTGCTTTAAAGACAACTCAGTATAACTTAAGAGTGAGAAAGATATAGAAAGTAACTTTATGCTCTCAAAAGGATTTGCTGCATTACAAAAGATTTACTGAAGAATTCCTTGAAATGAAAGTCAACCATATTACTTGATTTATAAAATATTGAGTTAGGAAAATATGTTAAGAATAAGGGCAGGATGGTACATACAGTATTTTATGAGCAATAGAGATAAACACAGTTTTTATTCATTCTGTGTTGAACAACAATTATGTGGCATGAATTTGCTCTATGTATATAATGGATATCTAATCTTCAACAATGCTACTCTAAACAAGGATTGATGAAATTGGGTTTAGGTCATGCAAAAGCCCATGATTTAGAGTACAAGAGACAAATTTAAAAAGTTAATTATGTCACAAGTGATAAGTCTTATAATAGACATGTGATTCATAAAGGAGATAAAATTTTGTTTGTTTCTTGTAGATGAATAATTTACAATTTGATGGGAGCTGAAATAGAGGGTGGAAATTCTAAGTAGTTGAAATGAGACTAGCAAATGCATGGTGAGAGTAAAGAGTCTCTAAGAAGGGTCAGCTGCATATAGTTTAGGTTCACTTTGTGGGGTGACTGGGAGATTTTATGGGGAGATACACAGCAGCCAGATAACTGAGAGTGTTGTACTCTCTGCTGGGTGGTTGCATTTTGTTGTATTTGTAATATATAGTCATTGAAAGGTTTAAAACACACCAAAGGTGTGATCATATTTGAGTTTTGGTAACAACATTGTGTTAGCAATGTATAAGTTTTGAGGGTAGGGAAAGGTACAACTTAGAGCAGTGATTCATAATCCAGACAGATTGTAATCAGAGAATTACACAGATAGCTTAAAAATACACCACAGATACCTGGTTACCACTGAAAATTTAAAGAATTACGTGGGATTGGAACCTGAGAATCTATATTTTTAAAAATCCACCTTATTATTTATATATTTCTACTCAAACTTATATATTTATATATTTGACCACAAATTTTGCAGTTAGCACAACAGACATTTATTATCTCAGAGTTTCTGTGAGTCAAGAATTGGAGTATTATTTAGCCAGGTCTTTTACTTCAAGTTCTCTCACAAGGCTACAATCAAGATCTTGGCCAGAGCTGAGGTTTCATGTGAGGCTCAACCAGCGAAAGATCAACTTTGAAGCTCAGATGACTGTTAGCAGAATTCAATTCTTGTAGCTTATGAACTGAGAGCCCAGCTGCTTGCTGTTTCCTGGAAGCTTCCCTCTCTCTGCATTTCTCTCTCTGTCTCTCTTTTATTATGTGGACCTCTCTACCTGGAGGTTTACTTCATTAAAGCTAATAAGAGAAGCATCTGCTGACAAGAAAAAAGTTATGCTCTTATGGAAGAAAGCTCCCATCACCTTTGCCTTCTTTTAGTGGTTCAGTTCAGTTCAGTTCAGTTGCTCAGTTGTGTCCAACTCTGCAACCCCATGAATCGCAGCATGCCAGGCCTCCCTGTCCATCACCAACTCCCAGAGTTCACTCAGACTCACGTCCATCGAGTTGGTGATGCCATCCAGTCATCTCATCCTCTGTCTCCCCTTTTCCTTCTGCCCCCAATCCCTCCCAGCATCAAAGTCTTTTCCAATGAGTCAACTCTTCACATGAGGTGGCCAAAGTACTGGAGCTTCAGCTTTAGCATCAGTCCTCCCAAAGAACACTCAGGGCTGATCTCCTTTAGAATAGATGGTTGGATCTCCTTGCAGTTCAAGGGACTCTGAAGAGTCTTCTCAAACACCACAGTTCAAAAGCATCAGTTCTTCAATGCTCAGCCTTCTTCATAGTCCAACTCTCACATCCATACATGACCACTGGAAAAACTATACCCTTGACTAGACAGACCTTAGTTGGCAAAATAATGTCTCTGCTTTTCAATATGCTCTTTAGGTTGGTCATAATTTTCCTTCCAAGGAGTAAGCGTCTTTTAATTTGATGGCTGCAATCACCATCTGCAGTGATTTTGGAGCCCCAAAAAATAAAGTCTGACACTGTTTCCACTGTTTCCCCGTCTATTTGCCATGAAGTGATGGGACCAGATGCCATGATCTTCGTTTTCTGAATGTTGAGCTTTAAGCCAACTTTTTCAGTCTCCTCTTTCACTTTCATCAAGAGGCTTTTTAGCTCCTCTTCACTTTTTGCTACAAGGGTGATGTCATAGTTAGAAGCATTCAAATTATACTCACCCTCAAAGGTAGGGCATTACAAAGGGCTTGAATACCTGAATGTAGGAAAAATTGGGGACCATATTAGAGTTTGTCCACGACACACTTCATGTGATTCTGACATTGACCTAGATTCAAGTTTGAAAACACTGATGCAGAGACTTTAGGACACATGGGTACAAAGGAGCTAGGGTGAAAATTAGAGAACAGATTAAAAAACTTTGCGAAAGAAACATCCATAGAGCATGTGATTGTTTGTTCTGTGGTGTTGGTGAGGAGAGTGCTTGGTTTTCAAGCTTTGAACTTGGTGATAGAGTATATTAATACCAGTAACTGAAATGAAAGTGAAAGTTGCTCAGTCATGTCTAACTCTTTTCGACTCCATGTACTATACCATCCATGGAATTCTCCAGGCCAGAATACTGGAGTGGGTAGCCTTTCCCTTCTCCAGGGGATCTTCCCAAACCAGGGATCGAACCCAGGTCTCCCACGTTGTTCTTTACCAGCTGAGCCACCAGGGAAGCCCAGGAGTATTGGAGTGGGTAGCCTATCCCTTCTTCAGCCATTCTCCCTGACCCAGGGTTTCCAGCTTTGCAAGCAGACTCTTTACCAGCTGAGCTACCAAGGAAGCCCATTAACCAAAATAAGTTAAAAAAAAAAGTTTTAAAAGAATGATAATGTTGCAGTTGATTTGCCCATGGGATGTATTATTAATGTGAAAACTATTTACAGTTTTGAAATATGCCTCCCCCGAAAGTTAGTGGCATGTCTTTTCAATGATACACAGTAGCATTGTCTACCAGGTCTACCAAAGGTTTGTTTTGTTGTCCAGGAGAATGTTCTTTGTTCAACTCATTGTTTACAACTGATTAAAGTCCCCAGACTTAGGCTATACTTTGACTTGTGTACTTTTGTCCAGTAGAGTTGTTAATAATTTCTTTCCAGTACAAAACATAACCCAAAGTTTGTGGTTTATTTTCTGTAGGACATTAGCACTTTTATAATGAAATATAGCAATTACATATTAATATTCTTCATCAATTGATTATAATTAACTAGATCCTAAATGTTCTCTGAACCAACCTTACCATTTCACTGTCATTATCTAATAAGTTGAATAAAATATTTGAACTATTTATATTTTTGAGTCATTTTTAAATTTAACTTTGCCTTTGGAAAATTATCCTTTAGTGATTGTGTAGGTATCACCAAGATGTCCAAGTGAACTCACTTGATAGAGTGAGTTACATTGAACTTACCAAGAGATCTCTCTCAGTCTCTTTCTCTCTCTCTCTTTTTCTAGCTTCCTCCTTCTGAAATTATTTTATATGGCAGTAAAACTTTACCTTTGCTGACTCTCTGATTCTCTAGGTTTTATTTGTACTAACGTCTTTCTTTGTTTTTGTTTCCAGGCCGAGACATTTTTTTCTAGTTTGCACATAGCAAATGTCACTACTCAGTAATGGCAGTATAGCAGGAAAACAGTTTTATAATGTGACCATTCAATGATTTCTACCAAGATGGCAGGAACATAATCTCTGTTGCATGATAAAGACATGGAATTCATTTTCTTATTATTTTATGATTATTTATCTATTTGTGCACACAAATTACTTATGGAATTACTTATTACATTTGGTACCTACTAGAAAGGAGGTCTGGAGTAACGGATTTCTATGTTTCTGTGTTCACTCTACCCAGAGCTGAGGCTGTAGAACTGGAACTGTTAGTTGTGTGCCTGTGTGTCCAAAATGGAGAAAAAAAGCCTTTATCGTTTGAATGAGTCCTACTTCCATTAGGTACTAATTAGATTTTGAAGTTCCTCTAGTTAAAGGAGCCCTGTTATAATTGGTTTATAGAAACTAATAAGACTCATAATATAAATCTCATACCACTCTTATGTTTGCAGAATAAAGAAGCTGAAACTTTCATATCATGTGTTAGACTTTTAAGGAAAATTTTCCTTTTCACTGATTGCTAAGAAATATTTTTATATAAGAATTTAAGTTCATGCAGGCAAGGTAAACACTGAGATAAATTGAATTATTTAAATACATTTGGTTTACAAACACAGCTCTGGCTTTTCCTGATGTAATTATCAGATTTGTGCTTGTTTTGATACTAATTGATGTTAGTTCATCTGAGCTTCCTAGATTTCTCATACTGTTTTGTTGTTGTTTAGTAGCTAAGTCGTGTGCAAGTCTTTTGTAACCCATGCACTATAGCCTGCCATGCTCCTTCATCCATGGGATTTCCCAGGCAAGAATACTCGAGTGGAAACATTGCCATTTCCTTCTCCATGGGATCTTCGCAACCCAGGGATAGAACCTGCCTTTCCTGAACCACAGGCAAATTATTTACCCCTGAGCCACCCTGGGGAAGCCTCCTATACAGTTTTACCCATTAGATAAGCTAACACAATGTTAATGATTATGAATAATGTAACATTGTCTTGATTTAAATTATATTAGTCTGATAAATTGCTTTATATGAGCAGTAATCATGTTTCTAATGTGTCAGCTTAAAACACCATATTGAAGATACTTAGTTAACTTTACAACCTGAAGTAAGATTCAGTTCAGTTCAGTCACTCAGTCGTGAATCGCGGCACACCAGGCCTCCCTGTCCATCACCAACTCCCAGAGTTCACTCAGATTCGCGTCCATCGAGTCAGTGATGCCATCCAGCCATCTCATCTTCTGTCGTCCCCTTCTTCTCCTGCCCCCAATCCCTCTCAGCACCAAAGTCTTTTCCAATGAGTCAACTCTTCACATGAGGTGGCCAAAGTACTGGAGCTTCAGCTTTAGCATCATTCCTTCCAAAGAAATCCCAGGGTTGATCGCCTTCAGAATGGACTGGTTGGATCTCCTTGCAATCTACTTAATAAATTATCTTTGGATCCCTGGATACTGGATCCTTATTTTTTTCTTTACTGAAGAAAGAATACTGTAAGGCATAGTATTTTTAATTTCAATTAAAAAAATTCTTTTTGTTGTGGTTGTAAATCATACTATTTGCTTAACTTACTGTTTCTGATAGCTTATTATTGTTGCATAGAAAACAAAGATTTCTGTATATTAATCTTATATTCTGCCATATTACCATATCTTTATTATTTCCAGTAGTTTGTGTGTGTGTGTGTGTGTGTGTGGTGTGTGCATGCTCACACATGTGTGTGGCAGTTTTACCTCTTCTTTTTCAATTAGACATAGTTTTTCAGATATGTCACTTTGATCTTTAGTATTAGAGTGGTGGCTACACTTTGGAGTCTTGCTAATTAATGTATACTGTTATTTTTGTCACTTTCAGAGATATAAAAGTGATGTGTGTGACTCTAAGAGATGAGCTTTGCTTGCCTGCTGAGTTGCTTGTGTATTTATATATTTGTGTAATTTTATACTTTCTAGTTAAATAGAAGATAGTAAACTTGGTTAAATGCTATAGCTCATATTGGTATTGGAGCCTATGGAAGGAACATACATGTGTGTGAAGTATGAGTTTTTCTGTTGTTTTCACAAAAAGAAAAAGTTTGTTCTAAAGTGAAGTATGAGATTGTCCCAAAATATAAAAGAATTTAGTAAAGAGCAAAACTTGATTTTGTACAGCTAGCTGAATAAAGTTTGAGAGAAGTAAAATTTGTTTTATCTGGTTTACATTATTTAAGATATGAAGGCATTAAGCATTTTAAATTATTGGCCAATTTCACTCATGCTGAGGGTTTATTCAGAAAGTATTTTAAGGGGCTTACATTTTTTTTTTCAAACCTTCTATTAATACATTTAGAACATGATTTTCTCTCTGGTAGGATAACTTTGTATAGAGCATTTATCTTTCCTTTAACAAGATATAGTAAACCATTTGTTTGCTTGTTTTACCTTTTGTTCTATCTTCCCAGATTGTATATACTCTGTAATAATTTTCTGTGCCTGGGATTGACCATATCAAGCCTGTGATTTTATTAAAAATACTACAGAAAATAAAAAGACTTATTCATTCATTTTATAAAAGGAGGGATATGAAAACAATTAGGTTTTTTATGCTTCATACTTCTTAATTAGCTTCAAGAGTATTTGTAATATTTTCAAGAGTAGAGTTGTTCAAGAGATGATTAGCTGTACAGTAAAATGTTATAATATAAACCTTTCAGGGACTACAGATGGATTGGAGGATTTGGGAGGTGTTTGAACACCTTTACTGATGATAATGTGTCTTTAGGTTCAGGGGACACATAAACTAAATTATTATAGAATAATTATATGTTATATGCAATAGCAGAGTTTACTCTCTGTCATCCCAATATCCCTGATTATGGCAATAAATAAACTATGCTCATTCTGTTTCACCTGCAACTGTAGGATTTACTCTGAGGCTCAGAGCCTTACTCAAAGCTCAGATAACAACTTTTGTCTTAAGTCAGAAACAACTTCAGATGGACTGTAACACTTATTCAAAAACTGATATGTCAAAGAATGAAGTCTTGCATACAGATTCCCAAGCTGACTCACCTAGTGTGTCTTTGAGGTTGTGCTAGGGTACTGAGTCAATATTTCCAGGGTTCTTTTTAGTTCAGAAAGCAGACAGTTTCATGAAAGCAGAGGAATTATACAAGAACCCCAGTGGATCAAAAATTAATTGCATAGGACTAAAAACACTGAAAAAAGACATTTTATTTTTATTATTTGTCTGGAATTTTGTTTGTATTATGTTTAATGCTTTTGTCTTCTAAGGAATATGTGTGAAAGCCTTATTTCTTTCTTCTTAAGCTATCTCTAGCCCTCAGTTTAGAACTCTGTGCATTTATACACTGAATTTTAAGCTATGTATTTGTAAAATGAAATATATTTTTAAATGGTATCTAATTTTCACTGACTCTGCAGAATTCAGAAACAAATATTTTGGCTGAGTCTTCTTATATTTCACAGCAATGTATTAATAGCTACTTGTACAGGTTTGATAATAATCTTCCCTATATTTTCCCAAGACACAATTGGACAGTTGATTATGCAATGAAGGTCATTATACACAATAAAATATTTGAGGCTGGTTTTCATTTATTCAGGTATGACAAGCCCACCACAAAGAAATAATGATTGTACTTCATTTATAAAGCCACTCACTACCTACAAAACATACTGAGAAATACTATATGCAAACCTCAAGAATGGCACAACTCTTAGAATTAAAGTTAGCACAAAGTAAAACATTCTCAGCTCCTAACCCCAAAACATCTAGCCTTACCTAGCCCTAATCTCTGGCCATGAGTGAGGAGAAGTAATCATCAATGTTTTAGAAGGAAAAGAAAAATAAATCAACCCAGTGTTTGCCTGATATGGATAATAACCCATTGCAGCTTTACAATTACCTGCAATATCTTTGTAGGAATAAGTGTCTGTTTTCAATAGGTAAGAATAAAGTAAGGTAGCTCAGTGGTTAAAAAAAAATCTGCCTGCTAAGAAGTAGATGCAGGTTCAATTCCTGGGTCAGGCAGATCCCCTGGAGAAGAAAATGGCAACCTATTCCAGTATTCTTGCCTGGGAAATCCCATGGGTAGAGAAATCTGGTGGGCTAGTCCCTGGGGTTGCAAAAGAGTTGGACATAGCGACTAAAAAACAACAAAGGAAAGAGTAGTTTTAAGAAAGGTTGTGTTGCGAGTAAAGATGTAATGCAAGACAGTATAGGATCAGGCAAAGGTATTTAACTGAGAACTGACATGTAGTGGAAGAAGGCAAGATGCTTATTTGACAATAATTACATGCTGAAACACTGCTCTGAGCCAGATGTAACACTCTGCAGTGCCAGACACTGTGTATATTTCCCCGTCTATTAACCTTTGCATCAGCTTTGTAGGTTAAGTATTATTAACTCTATTTTCCAAAGGAAACCCAGGGAACTTGCCCAAGCAGGTTGCCACCAACAGGATGGTGAGTAAATGGCATAGCAAGGGTTTGAATCCAAGTAGGCTAATCCCAGTGTTTCCCAGGTGGCGCTAATAGTAAAGAACCCGCCTGCCAAAGCAGGAGACCCAAGAGATGCAGGTTTGATCCCTGGGTGAGGAAGATCCCCTGGAGGGGGGCATGGCAACCCATTCCAGTATTCTTGCCTGGAGAATTTCATGAATGGAGGACCCTGTCAGGCTACAGTCCTAGGGCTGCAAAAGTCAGACACGACTGAAGCACTTAGCGTGTGCGCAGGCACGTGTACACACACACACACACACACACACACACACACACATGCACAGGCTAACTGCAGCCCTTTAACATTTAACCACTAGGCTACAGCTGCTTCTGTATTAAATTGTATGAGTGATTATTCATGCAAGGCACAAGCAGGGATTAACTTTGGAAATAAAAACTTGTGTGAAGAGCAGAATCAAAGCAGGAATGGAAGGATTTGCATCCCTGGGTCAGAGAGAGATGAACTTTCCTTAGCAATACAGGGATACCTACTTTCTCATTAGTTAAGGAATACCTACTCTTCTTGCTGTGGAGAAGGATACCTTGTGTTTAGAAGAGAAGGTGAAGAAGGAGGATGACTCCTCTCAGAATTCTATGAGAAGGAAGATCTACCTGGGCAGGATAGTGATGAAGCAAGGGGTAGGAAATGAAAAGAGATAGAGACGAGAATTTAAAATAATTTGCATAATGATAAGTTAATTCATTAACAGGAGGAAAAACTGAAAGACTCCCTTTTTATATCTCTTCTATACATGCAAATGTACAAGATACACTTAGTGTCATCTGTGTAAGGGGTTCTCTGCTGAATGCAGATGATACAAATGGCAGTTAAATCAGACCCAGAGCTGTCTTCCAAGTCTCAAAGACTAGTTAGGGAGAGAGGTGTTCATCAGGTAGTAAAATAATCACATGGAAATATACAATTCAAAGTATTATACAAGTGCTAATGAGACAAAGAGAATTAACAGCTCTCTGATAGGCAAAATTGACCTGTTTAGCATGGTGAGGGACTGTTTCCCTAAAAAAGTGAATCTTTGACTTCTAATTAGAAAGTAAATTAAGCAGAGCTATGTCCCTAGGAATTTGCCCTGGATAATATTTTATCTCAGTTAGTTCAGTCACTCAGTCGTATATGATTCTTTGTGACCCCATAGGCTGTAGCACGGCAGGCTTCCCTGTCCATCACCAACTACCAAAACTAGTTCAAACTCATGTGCATTGAGTCGGTGATGCCATCCTCCATCTCATCCTCTGTCGTCCCCTTCTCCTCCTCCCTCAATCCTTCCCAGCATCAAGGGCTTTTCCAATGAGTCAGTTCTTCACATCAGGTGGCCAAAGTATTGGAGCTTCAGCTTCAGCATCAGTCCTTCCAACGAATATTCAGGACTGCTTTCTTCGAGAATTGAGTGGTTCAGTCTCTTTTCAGTCCAAGGGACTCTCAAGAGTCCTTTCCAACACCACAGTTCAAAAGCATCAATTCTTCGGCACTCAGCTTTTTTTATAGTCCAACTTTCACACCCATACATGACCACTGGAAAAACTATAGCTCTGACTCAGTCAGTCAGTTCAGTTCAGTTCAGTTGCTCAGTCATGTCCGACTCTTTGCTACCCAATGGACTGCAGCACACCAGGCCTCCCTGTCCATCGCCAACTCCCAGAGTTTACCCAAACTCATGTCCATTGAGTTGGTGATGCCATCTAACCTTCTCATCCTCTGTTGTCCGCTTCTCCTCCCACTTTCAATCTTTCTCAGCTTTGGGGTATTTTCAAATGGTGAGTTCTTCACATGAAGTGGCCAAAGTATTGGAGTTTTAGCTTCAGCATCAGTCCTTCCAATGAATCTTCAGGACTGATTTCCTTTAGGATGGACTGATCAAATCTCCTTGCAGTCCAAGGAACTCTCAAGAGTCTTCTCCAACACCACAGTTCAAAAGCATTAATTTCTTGGTGCTCAGCTTTCTTTATAGTCCAGCTCTCACATCCATACATGACTATTAGAAAACTGAATGGACTTTTGTCAGCAAAGTAATGTCACTGCTTTTTAATATGCTGTCTAGGTTGGTCATAGTATTTCCCAAGGAGCAAGTGTATTTTATTTTCATGGCTACAGTCACCATCTCCAATGATTTTGGAGCCCAAGAAAATTGCTCACTGCTTCCATTGTTTCCCCGTTTATTTGCCATGAAGTCATGGGACTGGATATCATGATCTTCATTTTTCAAATGTTTAGTCTTAAGCCAGCTTTTTCACTTTCTTTTTTCTTTTCGTCAACAGGCTCTTCAGTTCTTTGGTTTCTGCCATAAGGATGGTGTTATATGCATATCTGAGGTTATTGATATTTCT
The DNA here is from genome assembly GCA_006408695.1 of Aepyceros melampus. Taxonomy (NCBI): domain Eukaryota; kingdom Metazoa; phylum Chordata; class Mammalia; order Artiodactyla; family Bovidae; genus Aepyceros; species Aepyceros melampus. Next base: position 77,391 of record SJXQ01009205.1, on the reverse strand, counting down.
TTTGGCAATCTTGAATCCAGCTCATGCTTCATCCAACCCAGCATTTCACATGATGTACTCTGCACATAAGTTAAATAAGCAGGGTGACAATAATCAGCCTTTATGTACTCCTTTCACAATTTGGAACCAGTCTGTTGTTCCATGTCCAGGTCTAACTGTTGCTTTTTGGCCTGCATACACATTTCTCAGGAGGCAGGTTTGATGGTATGGTATTCCCATCTCTTGAAGAATTTTCCACAGTTGATTTTGATCCACACAGTCAAAGGGTTTGGCATAGTCAATAAAGAAGTAAATGTTTTTCTGGAGCTCTCTTGCTTTTTCAATTATACAGTGAATGTTGGCAATTTGATCTCTGGTTCCTCTGCCTTTTCTAAATTCAGCCTGGACACTTGGAAGTTCTCAGTTCACTTACTGTTGAAGCTTCACCTGGAGAATTTTGAGCATGACTTTACTAGCATGTGAGATGAGTGCAACTGTGTGGTAGTTTGAGCATTCTTTGGCATTGCCTTTCTTTGGGATTGGAATGAAAACTGACCTTTTCCAGTCCAGTGGCCACTGCTGAGTTTTCCATATTTGCTGAGATATTGAGTGCAACACTTTCACAGCATCATCTTTAAGGATTTGAAATAACTCCGCTGGAATTTCTTTACCTCTACTAGCTTTGTTCAGAGTGATGCTTTCTAAGGCTCACTTGACTTTACATTCCAGGATGTCTGGTTCTAGGTAAGTGATCACATCATTGTGGTTATCTGGGTCATTCAGATTTTTTTGTATAGCTCTTCTGTGTATTCTTGCCACCTCTTCTTAATATCTTCTGCTTTTGTTAAGTCCATATCATTTCTGTCCTTTATTGTGCCCATCTTTGCATGAAATGTTCACTTAGTATCTCTAACTTTCTTGAAGAGATCTCTAGTCTTCCCCATTCTACTGTTTTACTCTGTTTTTTTTTTTTTTCATTGATCACTAAGGAAGGCTTTCTTATCTCTCCTTGCTATTCTTGGGAACTCTGCTTTCAGTTGGGTATCTCTTTTCTTTTCTCCTTTGCCGTTCGCTTCTCTTCTTTTCTCAGCTATTTGTCAGGCTTCCTCAGACAATCATTTTTCCTTTTTACTTTTCTTTTTCTTTGGGATGGTCTTGATCTCTGCCTCCTGTACAATTTCACAAACCTCCATCCATAGTTCTTCAGGCACTCCATCAGATTTTCACTGTGTAATCATTAGGGATCTGATTCAGGTCATACCTGCATACTCTATTGGTTTTCCCTTTTTTTTCAATTTAAGTATGAATTTTTTATCTAGAAATAGTTTTATCTATGGAAACAAACTGTATTAATACATTAAATCTGTAAGAAACATAGGAAGTGAAAAAGTTTCCAGCAATTTCTGAAGAACATAAAATGTCTGAATAATTCAGAAAAATTGTCCCTGTCACTCTTGCTTATTTATTTCCCTCTTTATTTTTTGGCATATGAGGCATTGTCCCCCTAGAATTGTGCTTGTCAAAAGTAGATGTTTATTCACATTATCTGGGAGCTTGCCAATTGCAGAATGCATCTGTTACTCCAAGAGTTTCTTTGGCTATGTCTTCTAGGATAGAATCTTGTAATCTGCAAAATTATAAGGGACTTCAGACAATTTTGATGAAGGGAACCCTAGCACAGTAGTTTGACAAAAGTAACCCTAACTCACATGATTGTATTCCACATTTGTATTTTCTCCACTATGTTTATCATTCTAGACAAAATCGTAGTATTATATCTAAGTTATGACATATATTACATTTAACTGAAGTCAACATTCACATTTTTTTGTATGCTTTCTGCATGACAGGTAAACTTAATTATGTAATTGGTGTATCCAAACAAAACAATTTTTTAAATCAGATTTCAGTGTGCTAGCGAACCAAAAGCAAGAAGAATGAATCAGTGAAAAGCCTTACTATGACTTCACTTTCACTTCCATGATTGGAGAAGGAAATGGCAACCCACTCCAGTGTTCTTGCCTGGAGAATCCCAGGGATGGGGGAGCCTGGTGGGCTGCCGTCTATGGGGTTGCACAGAGTCGGACACGACTGAAGCAACTTAGCAGCAGCAGCAGCATAGTTATTTTTATATTCCCACAAAATAGAAGAAATCAAAAATATGCCAGAGGTCAATATTACTGTAAAATTTTTAGATAATATTTGCTGTTAGTTATTAATGTTGAGATAATACCTTAGTGACAGCAAAGAAAATGTAGACCAAATCCCAGGAAATGAAATTTTTATTCAAGTTGTAGTCTAGATGTAAAATGATTAAATTGACTGTCTTGTTGATTATTTCCAAGAATTCAATGAAAGATTCTGAATATATCACTCATGCATGATAATATGGTTTTCAGAAGGTTATTTTCAACAGAAAATGGTATCCCAATGCTGGATAAAGCCAAGAATGTCTCTGTCTAGGTTTACACTTAATTATTTCCCCCATGACACACTTACTTGATTCTTACTAGCTCCACACATAAAATACTCATAAGCACAAACTGAACATTCCTTCTTTGTGACCTCAGATTGAAATTGAGCAGGACCCTGTGAAAACCTGGTCACAAAAGTCTTTCTGTGCCCCTTATTTCTTGACTATAAGAATAGGCTTCATTCAGCCTCCATGACCTTCCCTGAGTTCCAAAGGGCAGGTTCAAACAGTTGCTAATCAGGGAAGGGAAGGAATGCAGAGACAAGGGAAGAAAAGTCAAGAAACAATAGTGCAGTTTTGGGACAGGATCCTGATTCCCACTCAAGGGATACACATAAAAATATCTCTGAGCTGTTCTGCAGGTACTGACACCCCTAACAAGTGGAGGAAGTTACCTGTATGCTGCCCACAAACAAGTAGACCCCAGATAGGCTGGAACCAGAAGGTTGATGGTGTTGACCCCCTCTTTCCTCACCACCAACCAATCAGAAGAATGTCCACATGCTGATTACACCTTCTTTGAACCATTACTTAAAACTCCTCACTACCCTTCAAGTTGGGACACACAGTTTTGAGACATTAGCCCACTGTGACCCCTCTTTGCCCTGCAAAGCAAAAGAATTTTTTCTTTCTGCTTCACCCAAAACTCTGTCTCTGAGATTTAATTCCGCATCAGTGTATAGAGGCCAGATTCAGCATCAAAGCCTGTTTTGTAAGAGTCTCCCTGAACATCTCTATCTGCTTATGTTACTTTATTAAAAATCTGCATACTTGGACTGGAGATAATCATCTGTGTCATTCATGTTGAATGGACATCACCCGGCACAGTACCTGTAACAAATTACAGACAGTAAAGATTTATTGGTAGGAGTTGTAATAAAATATTTATATAGATTTTACAAGATTCTTTTTTACTACAAAGAGTAGTGGGTCTTGAATTTAATCCTGCTTGCATTACTCATTTCATGTTTTGAGATTTTTACTTTGAATAAGCCATTTCACCATCTCCAAAATGACATGTGAAAACTATATATAAATCTTTGAGTTCTCATCTCTCAAAATAAACCAATAGTGACTTAGTACAAGACCTTTGATTTTACTTGAACTTTTTTGAGAAAATTTTAAGATTAAATTTGAGTGTATGATTCAAAAAATACATATCAAATTATGTTTCTATATGCTACAAGGCTAAACACTTATTAAAACAAAATTGCTCTTTCTAAAAGGGTGCATGTTTCCTCTTTAGCCATAAGCCTCCTGTGCATGTTTCAGATAATCCAATGAAAATTTGCATTGATTAAATTCTGAATTCCATATAAAAATGTCCCTTCCTTTCTTCTATGTTAAAATTTGAACTGTGAATCATTTGCATTTAAATATCCTTCTAGATTTGGCCTTTTACTGGTTTCAACATCCATTTGAATGATAACCAAGAGATAAAAATCTCAGCAAAATGTTGCATATGTTGCTTACAATCCATTTAATTACTTTGAATCTGTAATTATAATTCAAAACAAAAATAAAAACCCAGAATCCATAGAATACAAATCATAGAAATGATACTTATGCCCAGTTTAGGATTTAGCATACATTTCACTTTGAATGACTAGCTGCTCTTCTTGAATGAGGCACCTGCCTACATAATACACTGCACGAGTAAAGACTGTAAGAGAATCCAGACTGTCAGCTTTGTGAAATTCACTCTTTGGACCGTTTCTTGCTCACTCACATTTATTGGCCCTTTTGTTCCAAATGAACTAAGTTTGTAATGAGGCAGAAGGAAGATCATCTTTTTACAGAGCAAAATGATTAAACTGATGAGTTACAAGATAGACTAATTTAAAAGTTATTACCCTTGTGGCTCTATTTACATAAACTAGCCTCTTTTCCTATGTCTACTTGAAACAACATCCCTCATTATCTGTTCAGACATGAACTTAACTCTCACTGCGCCTTTCCAGATCCTATCAGAAATATATCTACAACCAATTGAGAATCAGTAGTATAACCAAATGGTCATTAGGATAGCTAGGTTCCTTAATTTTTACTATAGGAGACTGTTATTAAAACTTTAAAAAGAATTGCTGAAAAAGGACTTATTAAACCCAAGAACAAATAAATAAATTTATTGAATATTTACATAAAGCAAAGCAGAGTCAGTTTCAAATATACTAAGCACTATACCTAAGTTAATTATTATAATTAAGTTAATTCCATTAGTAACATTTCCTAACTAGGGACTTGATATTAAGGTTTGCTTTTTCAGTCTGGTAAGTTAAGCATATTACTTAATAAACACTAATAAGTTTCACTGAGCATTTTTCACTTGACTGGGTTTAGAGAATTCTGCATGGGTTTGCTGCTCTTTCTCTTTCTGTCCTGTGCTCTTCCTCCTTTCCCTGAGCTAGTGTCCCGATTTATGGAACTTCTTCGTCCTCCTGGAATCAGCTTCCACATTCTAGCTGCACTACACTGCTTCATTCTGTCTGTGATTTAAGTAGGATTATATGGTTTGAAGTTTATTTATCTCTCAGGAAATACTGACATTAAGCTGAATAAAGAAATGTAGCTTTTTTACTTTTCCCAGGAATCAAAACATATTTGTTCTTTTTGGTGCTTTTTAAAAAAAAAATTTTTAATTCAGTTTCACTTGCACTGGTCACATTTCAAGAGCTCCATGTTCTTTTTACAATCATTATAAATTACTTTTATAATCAAAATAACAATGAAATTACTTATACCATAGAAGAAGCTTTTTTGCTCTCAAAATAAATTTACACTGAAGAAAATCCATATCATGATTTACTTCATCTAAAAAATATGATAAATCACAAATGATCTTCTATACTGACACTATCTAACTTTTGTTTAATGAAACCTTCTGGGAAATTCCTCATTCTAACTATCTAAAATGCTTAATTGTTCAGTTATCCACCATGTCCTTTACTTCAGAATCTCACTGAGAACATCTATTCAACCAGAAGTGGGAAAGAAAATTACTTACTTAGCAATGAATGTTTGGCTGCCTTTGTTTTATATTTGTGTGCACTGGGGACTAGTCTAAAGGTAGTGAAAATTGCAAGAGTCATGTTTTGGATATTTTAGAAGGTTTATCAAATATCACGTGGAAATATCTGAAGCCAACATTGGAAGCCCAGTGGCCAGGCTGCAGACTATCCATCTATCTATCTCTCCCTATTTATTTTGGTCTGTACAGATCTGGGTGGCAGAGTGATGTTTAAAAAATTAATTTTCTTCATTAAAATCAAGAAGATTTATAAAAATATGAATTTTGCTTCTCTGAACAAATCAGATCTGAATCTAGATTTTTTCAGGGCAGCTCAGTGGAGTCTGAGAAACACTCTCCTCCTTCAGAAGAGGCATGTGCTTTGTGTCTTTTGACATATGGTAGCCCCCAGCATTCCCTCCTGTCCACCACAGGCTAGTCTGCTGGTATATTGATATCATCGGCCCTAGTGACACAGGCATCTGAATTTGAGTCTGCTCCTTAGTATTGTAAAGCAAAACAAACTAAAAAAATAAAAATTAATTTAAAAAAAAAAAAAGAAAAGTTATCAGCACATCTTCTGGTTAGATGGAAACTGCCTGAGGAAGTAACTGATTAGACACAACAGAGATCAGGCGGTAAGAATCCTATGGTATCTGAATCTGTATTGTCTGTATTTTGCCACCTCTTTCACTACTTTCTGTGAGTTTCTTGATGGGGTTTATTGGCATTATCAGAGTGGTTCATTGATGGATTTCTCATGCAACTCTGAACTTTATTGGAAAACATTAATCAAAAACGTTGTGCAGTCTCATTAGGATCACTGACTAGATGTCCGTGTAACTATGCGAATCTTCCAAGACACATAAGTGTCTATAAGATGGTGAGACAAATATTTTTATACACTTGCTAAGATGCTTTGGAAAAACAGTTCTAAAAAGAGGCAAAGTTATTTTGTGCAATCTATGTCAGTGAAATCTGTTGAGTCCTCCAAAGTAATTACTTTCAAGGACAATATTCATCTGTTTTCCTGTATATTTGCTTTCTTAATTGTTGTTTTAAGCCTCTCTTAACTCTTCTAAAGTTGTAACACCTTGGCATGCAGTTCATTCTTCACTGGTGCAAATATATTAAGCATGGAACCTATTGCAGAAAATACATTTACAAAGAATATTTATCCAAGGTAAAAAATGTACAAAAATGTTTTTAAGTGGAACTGTGTAGAACATTTGGATATTTCCAGTTCTATGTGTTTTTTGTTTCTTGGTAATTGAAAAGCCCAAGCTGCTTTGCTTTATCAATAATTTCTGTGATAATTTATCAATAAATTATGCTTCTGTAGGCATAACTTACATTAGCCAGAAGATTAGTTTCAGATTAGACTGAGTAAAAATGCCTTACACATGCAACACTACCAGGATTCATGCAAGTCCTCACAGTCTGAAATCCCAGTGCTCTTGAGAAGAGGACTTAATTAATATTTTTGAGAGTATTTTTTAGTAGTGTAATCTTTTATACTTCAGAGAAATTTCAGCTGAAGCCGAATAACCATTCTCATTTCAGATGTGAAGAGACTGATGCATAGAAGTTTCCGGCTAGTTCCAAATGCTCTGTGCTACCTCTAAAAATGAACAAGGGGAAGAGAGATTGGTTGAAAACCACGAGTAGGAACGGTTGTGAATTAAGAGTTTCTGGGAGGAACCATCTTTGTTGACTGACTCCACAATCCTGTTTTACTCTGAGGCTCTAACTCAGTCTGGCGGGCAGCCGTTTAGCAGAGGGCATCGCTGGGAGCAGACCGGTGAGAGGATTCTGGAGGCTCGCGCGCACCCTGGCATGTGCCTTAGGTCATGACCAGAGAGGGAAGGATTTAGAAGTCAGCTAACCCGACAGATTTAGGACTTTTCGTGACTCGTTTTCCTCTTCCTATTCTAGCTTTTGCCCTGAGCAGAAGCGCACCGGGCTACCCGGGCTGCTGGCTTTTGAATCTGAAAGAGCACTACCCAACTTGTAAACAGTCAACAGACACCTGTTCAGGAAATTGCCGATTCTGGGCAACGAGAATCTTAACTCGCTTTGCCTTCGCGTGGAGCTCAGCGATCTCCCAGAGTTACACCAAAGCCCCGCACTCCAGCCCTGGCAGAGGGTTGGTCCTCCTCGCGCAATTGTGAGGTGCTTTCCCGCGGTTCTGCGCGGGGTCCAGCTCCCCACCTCTGCTCCCCCTGGCAAAAGGGAGAGCGACTGCTGGTTGGGGTTGCGGGATTTCCCCAGCTCCGCCAGTTCGCCGGGTGTCTGCCTCCCGGGTCCGCCTCGAGCCAGCGCCAGGCGTCCTCGCGCCCGCGGCTGGGCCTGTCTGCGCTGCCTTCGCCCTCGTCCTGGCTGCTTGCCGGCGGCTGTGGGGAGCCGGCCGGAGTCCGGGGGTCTCTCTGCGCACTGCCGTCTCTCTGGGACCTGAGAGCAGGGAGGGGTCGATAGAAGAGGAAAGAGGTAGGAGTGGTGGGAGCGCTCGGATAGCAAACTTGGAGTGGCTACCGGGGGCAGCGGTGGTCAGAGGAGAGGAGGCCGCAGGCGGCGGTGGGGACCCCCAGGGCGGTCCGGGCAGGGGCCCTCTGCGCGCGTTTCCCCCTCCGGGAGGGACACTGGGACTCTCCCCGGCCCCATCGCACAGAGATTCCCGTCCAGCCTTCTCCACTGCGGAACCCTTGTCCCCTGCTTTCGCCCCTGCTTCTTTTTCTTCGAGGGAGGGGTTCGGCTCCCACCTCCTGAGCCTCGCCTCCCCACCCGCGCTTCGCGCCGCGCTGCGCCGGGCGGCGCGGGGCCCGCGCGCTGGGCCGCGGAGGTGGGCGGCGGATCTCAGCTGCGCCAGCCTCCCTGCGGCTGCGACCGCCCGGCGCACGCGGAGCTCTCCTGCTCTCCCCGGCGCGCGGCTGCCCTGCACCGTCGGAGCGGACGGAACCGGGCCTGCCTTTGGGAATCGTCCAGTGCCTTCTCCGGGTCGGCGAGCAATCATCAGACTGACCGGCGGCAAGACGTCTGGCTTCCACCCCTCAACAAAAACGGTCAGTACGTGTAAGTTTTAACTGACTCATCTGGGAATGAGAGCACCCCGAAAAAAAGCTTTCGGGTCCTTTGATGGGAGTGAGGAAGGTCCTCGTTAGTGTAGGGGCTTTTCTTCCACATTTAGGCCGAAGGTGGGCATTATGGGTGATACCAGGAATATTCCTTACCCACTGAAGAGTCTTGACTCTTCTTAAGAAAGGTAATTATCTTTCCAGAAGAGCAGGTTGCTTCTCTTCCTGCCGTTTAAAAATTAAACATCTGTTTAGGTGGGAAGGTCATATTGCATTCTCCTAAACTGTTCAAGAATGGACACATTTATGCAAGCATTCACTGGTTCCCCAACAAGGGCTCACCCACTGGTAGGATCAAATGATGACAAAAAAAGAAAAAAAAAAGGAAAAGCTTTAAGGCTTTTGGTAATAGGGACACATCATGTAAAATAAATGACGTGAAATGCACAGGGTTGGTTTAAAGGTCAGAGGCTCAAATACATAGAGGAGATTCATTCTCAATCATCTTGGTTCAACTTTTCATGAACTTGGTTCATTCATTTTCAACTTTCTGCTTATCAGGCAAACAGTCACGTCTAACACAGGGTTTCTTGGATGTCCACAGCCCCCCTTTCCAGGACTAACAAGTGTAGGGCATGTGACATATTAAGTGTGATTTTTCCCTGAGAAAAAAACTCCTGGATGGTTTTATGACTGATAAGATAATAATGTTTTTATTAAGGCCAACCTGTGACAATAAGAATACTGTTTTTTTTAAAAAAAAAAAACCCACAAATTTAAATATGGAGTCAAAGCATAAACTAGTTTCCCACTTACTAATTTGAAGGTTTTTGAATCACTGGGGAGGAAAAGTCCTAAAGCCATTTTCCTGCTCTACAAAGAAATTGTTCTATAGCAGAATCTCAAAATTCATTCATTCGGGATAACTGTACCACTCACAGCTATCCTCAAATGTCTTGAACAATGTAAATGCCTCATTTTGACCTTACTTCAAGGAAAAAGTTTTTCCCTATTTCTACTCATCTTTTAATTTTTGTGCCTTTGTGCGTTTTTACTCTGGCAATTCCCTCTATGTACTCTCTTATCCTCTTCCACTTTTCCCGAAGTGCAATCATAAAATGATGCATTATCTGAGTAACACTCAGACCTGGCTGCACACCAGTCATGTGCTTGAGAACAGCGATTAGAATCCATGTGCTAATACCTTGGAGATTAATAATCATTTCTGTAGAGAAGCTTTAAAGAAAGGAATAAAGAAAATGAGATTGGAAAGAAAAAGCAAAATAAATTAATAAATCAAATATGCTTCTAATAACCTTCTATCTCAGACTTGCTCTCAATTTGCTGCAAATCACAGACCTTCTGGAGTCTCATTTGTTCTGTTAATGACTTGTCAGGATTGACTAATTGTGCCCTGTAAAGTCTCTTTCTTACTCTAAGGAAAATGGACGGGCTCATCAAATAAAATACTCCAAGATTTGAATAGTTTCCACTTTCTCTAATCACTAAAGAATGGAGGCAAGTGCAAAAGGGAGTGTGCTTTTTGGAATATTCTGTTTGAAATGCATGCAGAGAGAACCAGAATATATCAGTAAAGCAAATGCATGATATATGAAAATCTTTGTGATAAGCAACAATTAGGGTGTGTGTGTGTGTGTGTGTGTGTGTGAAGCCCTTGGAGAGAGAAAGTTTCCTTATGGTGTATATACTGAGTGCCAATTTTTAATATTCTAATTAGTAATTGTATCTTGGAATAACTTTCTTGTAGAGGTGGTTACTTGGTGGTTACATATAAGAAAATAAGCAGAGAGATGTCACATCAGAGCAAAGATCCAATGTAGGGAATTATCTTCAGTAAAATAAAGGATCAAAATTGTTACTTTGTATTTTACTGACCTCATTTATTCAGTAAAACTGTGCTTTCCTTCAGCTTCATATTTGCTAAGGTTTAAACAATGGATATAAACAGCCCAGAAATGGAAATGTATCCTGAAAGAGATTGCTGTGGTGTGGAGGCTGAAGGACGTGTCATATGCTCCTTGCAGCCTTGGAAGTAAGCATAGGTTTTTGGGATAATTGAGCAGGGAGAGCAGAGAGGCATAAAACGGCCAACATGTTGCTGGAGTTAGGAATAGTTCAGTATGACAGAAGGATCAGATATATCCTAAAATGTCAGGAGAGATGAAGACAGGGTTGAGTTCAAAGAAAGCTCTGGATGCCACACAGCAGAGCTGTGATTTTCTTCTGTATGTCAGTGCCAGCCACCTGTGCATGTAGCACCTGTAGTGGGAGAGACAATTAATGAAAGCATGTATGCATGGATGGCTCAGCATATCGTGCAAAATACAACCTATTCAAGAATGCAAAACAGAAGTAATTTACTGCCAAAAATTGGTTACACAAGTGATGTAAGCCCAGCAGGGGATGTTGAGGCCACACAGGGATAAGCAAGAGCAAAAAATCTTCACTACCTTCAGCTAGAGGGACACGGGAAGAAAGTGGTGTGACTGAAGCCAGGGACCATGTGCCTCCAACTGGAAACAAAGTCACTGCAGGCCATTCCTGTGGGACTCAGGTACTTTAGGGATCAAAGGACTGGTACTTTGAACCTCACCCAAAATGAAAGCAATCATTTGTGATATTCCTTGCACCTTTATGCTTTCCTTGTTTCATACTTGTTCATTTTTTAAATTGTAGATTGTTGTGCTAGCTGATGAAAATGGGCCCCTTAGGTGCAGAGGCTGATGAGAACCAGACAGTGGAAGAAATGAAAGTGGATCAGTTCACTCTAGGACACACCACTCCTCCAGGGCAGCTGGCCCCTGACTCTGAACCGGAGCTTATAGACAGCACCAAGCTGATTGAGGTACAGGTTGTCCTTATATTGGCCTACTGCTCCATCATCTTGCTTGGGGTGATTGGCAATTCCTTGGTGATCCATGTGGTGATCAAATTCAAGAGCATGCGTACAGTAACCAACTTCTTTATTGCCAACCTGGCTGTGGCGGATCTTCTAGTGAACACCCTGTGCTTGCCATTTACACTTACCTACACCTTAATGGGGGAGTGGAAAATGGGTCCTGTCCTCTGCCACTTGGTGCCATATGCCCAGGGTCTGGCCGTACAAGTGTCCACCATCACCTTGACAGTGATTGCCCTGGACCGGCATCGTTGCATTGTCTACCACCTCGAGAGCAAGATTTCCAAGCAAATCAGTTTCTTGATTATTGGCTTGGCTTGGGGTGTCAGCGCCCTGCTAGCAAGCCCGCTGGCCATCTTCCGGGAGTATTCACTGATTGAGATTATTCCTGACTTTGAGATTGTGGCCTGTACTGAGAAGTGGCCTGGAGAGGAGAAGGGCATCTATGGTACTGTCTACAGTCTTTCCTCCTTACTAATCCTGTATGTTTTGCCTCTGGGCATCATCTCTTTTTCCTACACTCGTATCTGGAGTAAACTTAAGAACCATGTCAGTCCCGGAGCTGCTCATGACCACTACCATCAGCGGAGGCAAAAAACCACCAAAATGCTGGTGTGTGTGGTGGTGGTGTTTGCGGTCAGCTGGTTGCCCCTCCATGCCTTCCAACTTGCTGTTGACATTGACAGCCACGTCTTGGACCTGAAGGAATACAAACTCATCTTCACTGTGTTCACATCATTGCCATGTGCTCCACCTTTGCCAATCCCCTTCTCTACGGCTGGATGAACAGCAACTATAGAAAGGCTTTCCTCTCGGCGTTTCGCTGTGAGCAGAGGTTGGACGCCATTCACTCTGAGGTATCTGTGACGTTCAAGGCTAAAAAGCACCTGCAAGTCGCAAAGAATAATGGTCCTAGTGATTCTTTCACAGAGGCTACCAACGTCTGAGGCAACCGACATGTGAAAATCCATGGGTGAATTCTGACCAGAGCTGTAAACCTGGTTTAGGAGAGCACGCAGGTGCATCCCCATTTCCCATTTTAAGGAAGTGTTTGATTGGAAGCATATGCAGTATAATTCATGGAAAACTGGCTGGCAGAGTCTAATAAAATCACTCAAATTCAAAGACAAGGCAACATAACAGTTTGCTTATGGTTACTCGGATGGTAGTTTGAATCATGAGTAAAAGCAGAGAGAAATGGTTCTGACTGTTTCCAAGAGTGAAGGAAACATGAGCAAGGAATTGATGTTAGTGGCATTGCCAAAAGATGTGGGTAAAAAATAGCTGACTTTCAAATCACATTAGCGAATAGTTGGGGATGATGTATAATTCACTGTTTCCCCCTCATCTGATGGAGAGTCTACCAACACCAGGTTCCCTAGAAAGGCATAGACTCTTCTCTGTTGTATTTTGGCTTTTTGTTATTCTTCCATGGTCTAAAACCATCAGAGAACACTGCAGGTAATTGTTACCAACTATTTGGATGACTTCAAGGAAATAAACTGAAAATTTCTGTGTGATTAGCATTTTGACAAATGATATGGGAAATCTTTACCATTCAGTTAGCCAGTTGTTTTTTTTTTTTTAAACCAAATGCACTTTTAACTAAAAGTTTCTTCAACTTAGAATTGAAGGTTGAAATTCTCAGAGAAATATAAACCTTCATTCAACTTCTCATTATAAGTTGTCTCTGCTTCATATAGTTACTATCTGAATAACAAATAAGGATGCAATGCAATATGCTTAATCATTGCAATTGTTATAACTTTTTGAACAAATTATTTCTGTATTGAAGCTGAGCTTGTCTTCACTGAGAATTAAATCAGATTAGGAAATAGTTTTGTGGCATTTTGTAACATTTTGTGCTTATTTGTAAGCAGGTTTTGCACTGGTACATAGGTGTAATGTGTTTACTGCAGTGTTATTATTTTTTAAAAAACTCATCTTCCATGGACCCATTCATGATTCATAAAACAATATAATTTCATCAAAATGGAACCTATCTGGTAAGAACTACTAAAAACATTACATGCATTCCACTTTGGAAATGTTTAATTTGGACCAATTTCAACATAAATTATCCTTCTTTTGAAATAATTAGCTATATTTTTGGATAACTTAGGAATATATACATAATAAAATTTTACCTATAAACAGTGGAACATAGATGCTATAGTTCTTTTCTTTTAATGATTTTGTGAATGCAATTTTTATTTCAATATTACCCAACCAAAGATGTTAAAACTCTATTATGTTTGTAAAAAATAATTGAGATGTTAAAATAACTGAACTTTGGATGCTATTAATGAAGTTTCATCATAAACATATGTTTATAAGTATGACTGAATTTACTTCCTTAAATTTTAAGTAAATTCAGCATGACTGTTGCATTGAGTTATAAATATTAACTTAGTGAAAAGGGGTGATATATATTTTATGGATACATTTAAAATTCATACTATGTCTCTTAATTATTTTCATGCTAGAAATAAATGACTGGTCTTGAAATGAACTGTGCTTTTGAAATACTGAAAAAGAATGAAAACAGTGGAAGTTAAATTAAGTGTAAGACTGAATAGTTCAGTACAGTTCAGTCGCTCAGTCATGTCCGACTCTTTGTGACCTCATGAACTGCAGCACTCCAAGCCTCCCTGTCCATCAGCAATTGCTGGAGTTTACTCAAACTAATGTCCATCGAATCAGTGATGCCATCCAACCATCCCATCCTCTGTCGTCCCCTTCTCCTCCTGCCCCCAATCCCTCCCAGCATCAGAGTTTTTCCAATGAGTCAACTCTTTGCATGAGGTGGCCAAAGTATTGGAGTTTTCAGCTTTAGCATCAGTCCTTCCAATGAACACCCAGGACTGATCTCCTGTAGAATGGACTGGTTGGATCTCCTTGCAGTCCATGGGACTCTCAAGAGTCTTCTCCAACACCACAGTTCAAAAGCATCAATTCTTCAGCGCTCAGCTTTCTTTATAGTCCAACTCTCACATCCATACATGACCACAGGAAAAACCATAGCCTTGACTAGACGGAACTTTGTTGGCAAAGTAATGTCTCTGCTTTTGAATATACTATCTAGATTGGTCATAACTTTTCTTCCAAGGAGTAAGCGTCTTTTAAATTCGTGACTGCAGTCACCATCTGCAGTGATTTTGAAGCCCCCCAAAATAAAGTCTGACACTGCTTCCACTGTTTCCCCATCTACATCCCATGAAGTGATGGGACCAGATGCCATGATCTTAGTTGACATAATTATATCTATAATATATAATTGAAGAATTCATTTTTTTCTTAGGCCTGACATAACTGTCCAAGAAGAAGCTTTTTGTCTTTTAAACGGATGTTACTTTGCATAAAATGCTAATAGATAATTGTGGTTAGAGGCTTTTTGTTTCCTCCTGGAGAATTCTTTCGCTCTAGAAAATGTGCGTGCTACTGTGTCATCTGTTGTCATAGTAAATTATTAGAATCCAGTTAATATGTATGATCCAGCTAATTAACTCATTAATGAAATGTCCTTTATGTAGTGGTTTTATCTGTTGAAATAAAAAGAATTTGAGAAATTAGAGAAACGTGTGTTGTGTCAGAGTCCCTGTCCAGCATGAGATAGGCAGCCTTTGAGACAGCTGAGGAAAGGGGAGTCACGCTGTCAGTCTGTTGTTCTCTGCAGTCTGTTCGTGAGCCTGAGTCAACAGACTCACTCCTATGGCTGCACTTGGAGTCCATTTTCTGACAAGGCCTGGGTATGCGTCTGTTCTCAGACCGGAGCTTTTATCTGCTTGTCACATCTGCCCTCTGTCGGCCCACTGGACATGCCCACATGGTGTCTCACCATAGAGCAAACCCAGCATGTCTAAGCCACAGCCTGTTATGTTTGATTTCCGCCTCACCCCACTTCCACTTTGTTTTCCTGTATTGCCTGTCATAGTCATGATACTGCTATCTACCTAGTTCCCAAAAATGTAAGCACGTTGGAGTCACTCTTGTCTCTTCTGTCTCTTTATCACACATGTCCCATAAGTTCTCACCTTTTGTGTTAATTCCTAGGCATTTCTTGAAAATTCACTTTTCTCCATCTCTATGTTCCCCACCGTAGTTCAGGCTGTGATTATTTCCCCAGACCCCTATATCTCTCATTTGGTTTAATGTAGCAACTTCTTAATTTTTCTTTATATATCTGATTGTTTTCCCATCCAATCCAACTTTTACCAAAAAAACAAGTGTTTTTCAAAAATTCAGATTTTATAAAATCACTTTTTCCTCCTCATTCTTGTGCCAAAATCTTTCTATGACTTGAAAACCTATATAGGATCTAGTTGTACCTAATATGTTCTACCCTTTGCAGATTCTTTTTCCAATCTTTGCTGCATATGGAGCATATGAAGGCAAGGGACCAGCACTATTTTAATCCTCATGATATCACAGGTATTTGTAGTTCCTGGCACAAAGTTAATCCTCAGTAAATATTCACCAAGGAAACTGAATTGATAAGTCAAGTAAATATAAAAGCAAATTTGAAGATATATGCATAAGGATGTAAATGATAGGCTTCACGATAGGAAAATCATCTTTATCTTGCGACTTATAGAAAAGTAAGGATTAGCTATGTAGAAATAGCTAAAACCAATAAAGATGAATATTTGTTCAAAATTGGTTTTATTTTTTGGAAGGTCATTAAGGTTAGACATTTGTGTAGGTGAAAAGAGCTCTATAAATAGACTACATTTATGGCTCACTCAGAATTATCTAAAACCTTATACAACAGAAGCATGTAGCAACCAGTGAAGTCTATTAATCATGATCCAGATAGCCAAGTATTTCCAGAAAAAAAAATCATTTAGTACAGGAAACTGAAATCTTGCAAAATGATTGGAGGAATTGGAAAAATGAAGGTTAGGAAAAGCTTCCTCTGGAATTGAGGAAACAAAGAGGTGCAAAATTGCCAGGAATTGCAGCTAACATCTGCAGCAGCAATGTGGACAATACACAGGAAAAAGCACAGATTTATCTGTGAAAATGTTATTGCCTCCTCCTAAAGCCACCCTCTTTCTCATCTCTCCCATAGACTCAATTATGCCATTTGTTTCTCTTCTGCTTTTCAAAATTCATATGAGTTATCTCTTATTTGTGAAATACAACTCAAGTCTTTCTGGCAGAGATTTGGGGAAACGTAGTTCTTAGGTTTCTAGCTCCTAAGATTTAGGGGAAAGTTTTGAATAGAGAATATGGTGCTTAATTGCTGTCCAACAATCTGTCAATCTTAAGAACTGCCCAAATGGTGCAGTTTCTAGTTTCAACTACATTTTCTCCTTCTCTGTACCTATGGGTTCTTCAAAGCTGCAGTGATGAAAGGTGACTATATCATTTTTTTCCTCTTATCCAGACCAATATGTTATAAATACTCTTTAAAACTAGCCTATTAGTACAGGTGGACTGAGGAATAAAGTATAAGTAAAGACCACTTTTTTCTCTAGGAAATTGATTAGAAAGGAGGAAGAAAGAGTTGTACCAAGGCTCTGAAAGCAATAGGATGAGCAAAGGAAATGATGTTTCATGGAGAAAATACTCTTTAAAATTTTCAAGTTCATGAGATGATATATTGAATTATATCACAACAAAAGATAGAGTTTACTTTTCCTTAAGAAAACAAAGACCATAAGGAAACACAAAAATAGTAGAGAATGCACACATCTTCATGGTTATGTCTTACGGCATTAAACAAAGGTAGGAATTTCATTTAACAAAGGATTACTAAGGATTGATTTGTGAAGTTTTATAAAAGACACATGTCTGTTAGATCATTGACCTTTTTCTGCCTTGGTACACCTGTCAGATGCCATAGACTTAAGCTTTCCTGGGTATGGAAGGCTGTGTGTTAAAACAATTCACATGTTATCTGTAACTCCAGCTCTTTCTTGTTAATCTGTGAATGTATAAGTGAATGGAAATAAACAGAAATGACTAATCCTGAATCTAATCTTCTTTATACCAAGTTTCAACACTTTAACAAATTGCTTGCAGAACATATCTGACCATGCTACAGGCATGAGCTGTCACATTAAAATTTAAAAGTGCTGCATTTTCTTCCAGATAAAAAGCAAGTGAATATTTTATATATATTTTTTGCCCTTGTCATAGAAAAGTAACATACATTGTAAAAATACAGGTATATGTATATGCACAGATACAAACATGTTTAATTACAAACAAAATCACTTTGATGTACAATATCATTCAATATTGTGCATTGCCTGTGAATAAACCACCCAACCGTCTAACAGTGGTTATTAACCTTTTTCTGTATGACATACCATTCCCAGTAGGGCCCTGCAGATGCATTTACCAGTGGGCTCTAGGTGGGACAGGGTGAGGAGAGTGGGGAAGTACAGTCTGGAATGTGAACAAAATAATTTGACTATAAGATGCTTTGCATATATTTGTATAAAAGTTTCTTAGAGAGTGTTATCAACCAGTTGACAATTGAAGATGACATACATGAAACTGGTGCCTGTCATTTTGAAAATGTCATCTATTAGCATAGAATAAGCTACAAACAACCTCTAAGGACACAAAGATTTATTGCACAATTGTTCCTGTTCTCTGATAGAAGCATAACAGAGTCTTGTTTTGAGAATGCAGTTGAAGTGGAGAGAAAAGTGGATTCAACTAACATGTTTAGAGTCAGGACTGGTGAGTGCACTGTGTATATTAAGTTGGAACCAAACACCACCGGTCAAAATAGATCTGCAATAATACTTTTCATTAATGTGGTATGATCTTTCATACTTGACCATATTGAGGGATTCAACAACAGGATCTAGGGGAACAGAGGTAATGTAATTTTAGATTCACTGAAGTATAATGTGACACTGAAGGATTTCTTCTGCCTTTCTGTTCCAGGAAAAATAATTTGCAAGAAGTAAAAGCTTCTTACTTACTACTACAAGGACAACCCTCATATAAATAGTTTTTGTCAAAGGCACAAAAAGCCTCACAAATGGACAGATACAGTATGCTTAATAGCTTATGACCTCTAAAGCTCCACAGGAGATAAACAAATCTTGTTTATTTTCATGATAAGGGTTTTATATTTACTTTCTGGTTTTCAGTTTAAAAGTTTAAAATTAGACGTAGGCATTCCTTATCTAGAACGGCTCTTGTGGAAATTGCTTATAATAGTCATTACATTCCAAGACAACATGAAGCAGATGATTATAGTCATGAGTATTTATTTAAATACAGGTTTCAGCAGCTTTTTTTTTTGGTGGATATAAAGTACACTAATGGAATTTTGGAACCATTGATATTGTGATGTGGTGCTACTTTTATGCAAAAACATACTTGAGCATATAACTTGAGCAGTTTTGTTATGAGTGCTAATCATTTGTACTGATATATTATTCAACATCTCTTACTAATTACACTTTGCCCACTAGCACATTCTTATAGGTATGACTGGGCAACAGAGTTATGTTGTCCTTGCAGAAAACTCAGAGCATTCAACAAATGAACAGCATTCCTTACAAGGCCTTCTGTTATTCCCAGATTTAAGTCTCTCTCATAAATTTTCTCTTGTTCTCCTCTCCAATTCTGTTTTCCACTGACAGAGACTGGCTGGAAGAACAGGTGACATGAACAGTGTTCCAAGGTTCAGGTAATATACTCCAAAATGCAAGGAAGATCAGTGGGTGAATCTGCATAAGGAGAGGCTTGAAGCTGGAGAATCCAGAACAACAGCCAAGTTCAAGGGAGCCATCTTAAAGAAGTCATGGAACTAAGTGTCACTATCTGGGTGGGGCCTGGACCAAAACCAGAAAGTAGAGACAGTGAGAAGAAAGAAAAACAGGCAGGAGCAAAGTAATAGCTGCCCCACTATGGATGCAATGCTAAGTGAAGGGTCCTGGACCAAGCTGGAAAAACTTAGATAAGCGTTTCCTTATGTCATGAGTTCATAGACACTCATGACAGCAACACTAACTCCTTTTAGTTAAAATTGTCTGCAAGCTTTCATAAGTCTCTAGAAGACAATATTTTAATTGAATTGTAGGTTTTTTTGTTTGTTTGTTTAATATCTGGGAGTTCATTCATTTAACACATAATAAGTTTATTGAGCCTTAAAACAGTAAATTCTTGTGATAATTACTTTCTGCTTTTCACTATTGGGAATGAGGGGCATATGAGAGAGTGGTCTCTGTGGAGAGGGGGGAGACATGAAGGCAAAAGAGCACATAAAGGCAAATGGGAAGAAGACCTCCCCAGTAGTTTCCTATTTGCCTACATTGTGCAGATCAAATGGGTACAGACTTACTGGAAGATTCAATGAATCTTGCTGCAACATTGTTGAACTTCCAGACAGCTCCAGCACTCAGTCAATCCCCGACCATTTTAAATTTTAATAAAGTAAAATTTATAGTCAAATGCACAGATTTAGGTACATAATCCCATGTGTTCTGACAAGGGTATACATGTATGTGGGCTTCCCGTGTGGCAGTAGTGGTAAAATATCTGACTGCCAATGCCAGAGCCATAGGAGACACAGGTCCAGTGCACGGATCAGGAAGATCCTCTGAAGGAGGGCATGGCAATCCACTCCAGTATTCTTGCCAGGAGAATCCCATGGACAGAGGAGCCTGGTGTGCTGCAGTTCATAGGGCTGCAAAGAGGCGGACATGACTGAGACAACTTAGCATGCACTCGGGCATACACATGTGTGACCATTTACCTCAATTAAAATAAAGATGATTCTCCAATATTGTGAGAACAACTGTAGCACCTAAAGCAATTTACAGATCCAATGCAACTTATCAAGTATCAGTTGCATTTTTCACAGAACTAGAACAAGAACTTTACAATATGTATAAAAACACAAAGACCCCAAATAGCCAAAGCAATCTTGAGAAAGAAAACAGAGCTGGAGGAATCAATCTCCCTGACTTCAGATTATACTACAAAGCTACAGTAAATAAGACAGTATAGTACTGGCACAAATATAGAAATATACATCAACATAACATGATAAAAGCCCAGAGATAAATCTGTAAATCTATAGGCAACTAATGTATGACAAAGGAAGCAAGAATATAAAATGGAGAAAAGATGGCCTCTTCAATAAATGGTGCAGGGGAAATTGAACAATCAAATTCAAAATAATGAAATCCAATGTTCATTGCAGCAGTGTTTATAATAGCCAGGACATGGAAGCAACCTAGATGTCCATCAGCAGATGAATGGATAAGAAAGCTGTGGTACATATACACAATGGAGTATTACTCAGCCATTAAAAAGAATACATTTGAATCAGTTCTAATGAGGTGGATGAAGCTGGAGCCGATTATACAGAGTGAAGTAACCCAGAAAGAAAAACACCAATACAGTATACTTACACATATATATGGAATGTAGAAAGATGCTAATGATAAACCTGTACGCAAGACAGCAAAAGAGACATAGATGTATAGAACAGTCTTTTGGACTCTGTGGGAGAGGGAGAGAGTGGGATGATTTGGCAGAGTGGCACTGTAACATGTATGATATCATAAGTGAACCGAATCACCAGTCTAGGTTCAATGCAGGATGCAGGATGCTTGGGACTGATGCACGGGGATAATCCAGAGAGAAGGTGTGGGGCGGGAGGGGGGAGGTGGGGGATCGGGATTGGGAGTTCATGTACACTCGTGGCTGATTCATGTCAATGTATAGCTAAATGAATACAGTATTGTAAAGCAAACTAAAAAATAAAAATTAAAAAAAAAGAACATTTCCTAACACCATACACAAAAATAAACCCAAAATGGATTAAAAGACCTAAATGTAAGGCCAGACATTATAAAACTCTTAGAGAAAAACATAAGTCATAGCAAGATCCTCTATGACCCGTCTCCTAGAATAATGGAAATAAAAATAGAAAATGGGACCTAATTACATTAAAAGTTTTGGCATAGCAAAGAAATCTATAAACAAGAGGAAAAGATAACCTTCAGAATGGAAGAAAATAATTTCAAGTGAAGCAACTGACAAAGAATTAAGCTTGAAAATACACAAGCTGCTCATGAAGCTCAATATCAGAAAAGCAAACAACCCAATCAAAAAGTGGGCAGAAAACCTAAACAGACATTTCTCCAGAGCAGATATACAAATGGCCAACAAACACATGAAAAGATTACAGCACTACTTGTTATCAGAAAATGAAAATCAAAACATTGTAGTCTAGATATCATCTCACACAGGTCAGAATGGCCATCATCAAAAAATTTACAAATAGTAAATGCTGGAGAGGGAGTGGAGAAAAGGAAAGTCTCTTACACTGTTGGTGAGAATGTAAATTGATACAGCCACTATGGAAAACAGTGTGGAGATTCCTTTAAAAACTAGGAATAAAGATACTTTATGACCCAGTAATCCCACTATTGGGCATCTACCCTGAGAAAACCGTAATTCAAAAAGAAACATATACCCCAATATTCACTGCAGGTCTATTACAGAAGCTTAGACATGGAAGAAACCTAGATTTCCATCAACAGATGAGTGGATAAAAAAGTTGCGGTATAATATATATATATATATATATAATATAATAGTACTCAGGTATAAAAATGAACAAAATTAGGTCATCTATAATGATGTGGGTGAACCTAGAGATGCTGTACAGAGTGAAGAAAGTTAGAAAAAACTAATATTGTATATTAATGTATATATGTGGAATTTATAAAAATAGTACAGATGAGTCTATTTGCAGGGCCGGAATAGAGAAACAGACATAGAGAACAGAGTTTTGGACACAGAGGGGAAGAGAAGGTTGAGATGAATTGAGGCAGTAGCACTAACATGTATACACTACCATGTGTAAAGCAGATAGCTAGTGGGAAGCTTCTTTATAACACAAGTAGCTCAGCTCAGTGCTCTGTGATGACCTAGAAGGGTGGGGCGGAGTAGGGGGCGGGAGGGAGAGCCATGATGGTGGTGTTCTCATGAATAGGATCTAAATCCTTACAGAGTTATAGGAAAAGTTTTCTGCCCTATCTGCTCTCTGCAATGTGAAGATACAATGAGAAACTATCAGATACAATGAGAAATTATGAAGAAAGTTCTCACCAGAACTCATGTTGGCACCTTGATCTCAGACTTTTAGCCTTTCAGTTCAGTTCAGTTCAGTTGCTCAGATATATCAGACTTTTTATGACCCCATTGGAGAAGGCAATGGCACCCCACTCCAGTACTCTTGCCTGGAAAATCCCATGGATGGAGAAGCCTAGTAGGCTGCAGTCCATGGGGTTGCTAAGAGTCAGACACGACTGAGCGACTTCACTTTCACTTTGCATTTTCATGCATTGGAGAAGGAAATGGCACCCCACTCCAGTGTTCTTGCCTGGAGAATCCCAGGGACGAGGGAGCCTGGTGGGCTGCCATCTATGGGGTTGCACAGAGTTGGACACGACTGAAATGACTTACCAACAGTTACAACCCCATGGACTGCAGCACACCAGTCTTCCTTGTCCATCACCAACTCCCAGAACTTGCTCAAACTCATGTCCATCGAGGTGGTGATGCCGTCCAACCATCTCATCCTCTGTCGACCCCTACTCCTCCTGAATCCAATCTTTCCCAGCATCAGGCTCTTTTCCAGTGAGTCAACTATTTGCATCAGGTGGCAAAAGTATTGTAGTTGAGTATCAGTGCTTCCAATGAACATTCAGGACTGATTTCCTTTAGAATTGACTTTTTTGAACTCCCTGCAGCCCAGGGGACTCTCAAGAGTCTTCTCCAACAACACAGTTCAAAAGCATCAGTTCATCAGTTCATCAGCTCCACTTTCTTTATGGTCCACTCTTACATCCATACATGACTACTGGAAAAACCATAGCTTTGACCAAATGGAACTTTGTCAGCAATGTCTTGGCTTTTTAATATGCTGTCTTGGTTGGTCATTGCTTTTATGCCAGGGAGCAAACATCTTTTAATTGCATGGCTGTGTCATCATCTGCAATGATTTTGAAGCCCAAGAAAATAAAGTCTGACACTGTTTCTTCCACTGTTTCCCCATCTATTTGCCACGATGTGATGCCATAATCTTAGTTTTCTGAATGCTGAGTTTTGAGTCAACTCTTTCCCTTTCCTCTTTGACTTTCATTAAGAGGTTTTTTAGTTCTTCTTCACTTTTTTGCATAAGGGTGGTGTTATCTGCGTATCTGAAATTACGGATAATTCTCTCAGCAATCTTGATTTCAGCTTGTGCTTCATCCAGCCCAGCATTTCTCATGATGTACTCTGCATAGAAGTTAATTAAGCAGAGTGACAATATACAGCCTTGATGTACTCCTTTCCCAATTTGGAACCAGTCCATAGTTCCATGTCCAGTTAAGTGTTTCTTCTTGACCTACATACAGATTTCTCAGAAGGCAGGTAAGGTGGTTTGGTATTCCTATCTCTTTAAGACTGTTCCACAGTTTCTTGTGATCCACACAGTCAAAGGCTTTGGCATAGTTAATAAAGCAGAAGTAGATGCTTTCCTGGAATTTTCTTGATTTTTCTATGATCCAATGGATGTTGGCAATTTGATCTCGGGTTCCTCTGCCTTTTCTACAACCAGCTTGAACATGTGGAAGTTCATGATTCACTGTTCAAGCCTTGCTTGGGGAATTTTGAGCATTACTCTGTTAGCATATGAGATGCAATAGTTTGAACATTCTTTGGCATTGTTCTTCTTTGGGATTAGAATGAAAAATGACCTTTTCCAGTCCTGTGGCCACTGCTGAGTCTTCCAAATTTGCTGGCATATTGAGTGCAGGACTTTTTCCCAGCATCACCTGTTAGGATTTGAAATAGCTTAACTGGAATTCCATCACCTCCACTAGCTTTGTTCATAGTCATGCTTTCTAAGGCCCACTTGACTTCACATTCCAGGATGTCTGGCTCTAGGTGAGTGATCACACCATCATGTTTATCTGGGTCATTAAGATCTTTTTGTATAGTTATTCTGTGTATTCTTGCCATCCATCTTAATATCCTCTGCTTCTCTTGGGTCTACACTCTTTCTGTCCTTTACTGTGCCCATCTTTGCATGAAAATGTTCCCTTGGTATCTCTAATTTTCTTGAAGACATCTCTAGTCTTTCCCATTCTATTGTTTTCCCCTATTTCTTTGCATTAATGACTTAGGAAGGCTTTCTTATCTGTCCTTGCTAATCGCTGAAACTCTACAATCAGATGGATATATCTCTTTCTTTTCCTCCTTTGCCTTTTACTTCTCTTCTTTCCTCAGCTATTTGTAAGTCCTCCTTATACAACCATTTTGCCTTTCTGCATTTCTTTGTCTTGTCTTGGAGATGGTCTTGATCCCTGCCTCCTGTACAATGTCATGAACCTCTATCTGTAGTTCTTCAGGCATTCTATCAAATCTAATCCCCCGAATCTATAAAATCACTACCACTGTATAATAGTAAGAAATTTGATTTAGGTCATACCTGAATAGTCTAGTGGTCTTGTTTTTGCTGACTGTATAGAGTTTATCCACTTCAGCTGCAAATAATATAATCAATTAGATTTCAGTATTGACTATCTGGTGATGTCCATGTGCCTCTAGAAATAAATAAATTTCTATTATTATCTACCGATCTATGGCACATTGTTAGAGCAGCACGAACTAAAAGTTTGTTTTACATTTGTTTTCAATATATATTTATCAAAAATATTCCTTCAATAGTATATTAAATTACTACTATAGTTTTATGCTTTCTGATTTGACACATAGTGTTATTACCATTTAGTTCTAAATATTTTGTAATTTCCAGTGTGGGTTCTTTCTAATGTTTGTGTTATATTGGACTTCATTTAAAAAAAGAAAAGAAAGAAAGAAATTTAACACATTTGTAAGTAATTTTATTTCTGATTCAATTACAGTATTATTTTTTAAGGTAGAATCTTTGGTAATATTTCTGATTTTTTGAAATCTTTGAGACTTCTTGTATCTCTATGATCCAATTAACTCAGTGTTAATATGTACATAAAAATGAACTTTTGGGGACAGATAAAAAGAGAGATGTATTCATTCACTTAAATTTTGTTCACATAATTTTGATTTTTAATGTTTTCTATCTGAACTATGTGCAGT
>SJXQ01009205.1:0-43228 GCA_006408695.1 Aepyceros melampus | reverse complement strand
GATGACAGAGGATGAGATGGCTGGATGGCGTCACTGACTCCATGGGCGTGGGTCTGGGTGAACTCCGGGAGCTGGTGATGGACAGGGAGGCCTGGCGTGCTGCGATTCATGGAGTCGCAAAGAGTCGGACACGACTGAGTGACTGAACCAAACTGAACTGTGAGATACCTGCTCACATTCATAATATAGTCCCTCTAATTTAAAACACAGATCTTTGCATCTCACATACTGCTATTAAGAGTCACATTGCTTGGTGGACTTTTAGAAATTGAAGGCATTATTGATCAAGATTATTGCAAGCTCTTAACTTCCAAAGTGGCTCAGTGGTGAAGAATCTCCCTGCCAAAATCAGGAGGTACAAGAGACATGGGTTCGATCCCTCGGTTGGAACGATTCCCCTCGGGGAACAAACCAAGCCACTCAAGTATTCTTGCCTGGAGAATCCTATGGACTGAGGAGCCTGGTGGGTTCCAGAGCATGGAGTATCAAAGAGTTGGACACAACTGAGCAGCATACATGCGTACACTGTGATCTCTAACTGAGACCCAGCCCTCTGCAGGGGTCAGGTGTGTGGCCAGCTTATAATTACCTGGTGTTATCACCCAGCAGATCCTGTGGTGCTATCCGTGATAGACTAAAATGCTGGCTGGTGCCCTTACCACCCCTCTATGAGAATCACAGAGTACAATTCTATGATTATGGAGAAAATACTTATTTTGCTGCCAAAAAAAATCACTTATCACTTGTAAAGTGAATCCTTTCATGTTACTGGTTGAAACTAAATGACTGAGAGCAGAGCTGTTCATCATGAACTTAAATTTATTTCACCTACTGAGCCATAACTTGGAGTAATGTGATGGCAGTCCATTATATAACAGACAGAAAAGTGCTATCCGTGATAGACTAAAATGCTGGCTGGTGCCCTTACCACCCCTCTATGAGAATCACAGAGTACAATTCTATGATTATGGAGAAAATACTTATTTTGCTGCCAAAAAAAATCACTTATCACTTGTAAAGTGAATCCTTTCATGTTACTGGTTGAAACTAAATGACTGAGAGCAGAGCTGTTCATCATGAACTTAAATTTATTTCACCTACTGAGCCATAACTTGGAGTAATGTGATGGCAGTCCATTATATAACAGACAGAAAACACATTTGGCATTAGATCTGAGAAGATCCAGAGGGCACAGATTGGTTATAAAAAAAGACTACTCAGAGAGAGATACATTTTTAAAATCTTAAAAAATGTCTTCAAAAGTATTTTGAAAGTTAATATATGCATAAAGCAAAAACAGAGTGTGATATAAGAGGAATTCTGAGAGCATAAGAAAACATCTTTAAGAGAAAAAAATGGAAATATTCACATGTCTTCTCCCTTCTGTATCCCTTCTCAGAACACTAGCAAAACAAATCCATGTTATAACAAAAATAACCTCAAGCAACAAACTTTTTATGCTATATGACTGCTTTTAATTTTCCACTAGAAATATATAATCACTTCATTTTACATTGGATATTAATTATGCAATTGTTCTAATCCAAGCATTCTTCATTGGTTTGTATTTTTAGAAAAAACATTTTAGGTGAACAGCAAAAGGTAGTTTTCATTATAAAATGAAATGTGTACTTTATAAACTATGAAGTTATAAAGACAATGACAAAGGAGGGAAAATTATCCTACAAAATAGTCAAGAATCCCCATATAATACAGATTCAAGAAACAAATAGTTTGAAGCAATAAACTTAATTTTTCAAAATTTTATATTATAGAAATTTTATGAAAATAACTAATTGAATTAATGGCAACAATTTTATATCTAAAAAAGCTCAATCACATATGAAGGAGGCTCTCAGGAGGTGAAAGTTTAGTCAAGTGAGCTGAAATTATCATCTTTTATTTTCTAGAGTCAATTCATGTAGTGTCTAAAATTGATACATAAAGAGATATAAAAAACTTACTGAGAGTTATGAAATGGGGGCAAGGTGGGCCAGGAGCTTTTTTTAGTTTTATTTTCTTTTCAAGTGCATATATTAGTTTTATAACACTAATAAAATAAAAACAATGCTATAAGATTTTTGTGTTCTTTATTGATCATGTTGAAAAGCTTAAAAAGTGTAAAGGCATTTATTGTTGATTCTAATAAGGAAACAATTCAAATTGGATGCAGCTATACATAGGTCCTGGCATGATGAAAATTTTAATTTTGTTAACTCCATTTTCTTAGTCTTTAAAAATGGGTTAAAAAAATAAATTAATTAAAATGAGTGGTATTAAGAAAGCACTAATAATACTCTAGGTTAAAGAAATGGGTTAACTGAAACCTTAGTTTAGGCATATCTGGCATTTCAACATTGATATTTCTTGTAGTTTGTTTGCTCTGAATTAAGATTTTTTTCCCTTGACATACTGTATAGACTGAATGTTTATGTCCTCTAAAACTTCACTGGCTGAATCAGTAATTCCCATCATGATAGTATTTGGAGGTGAGGCCTTTGCAAAGCAATCAAGGGACATGCATGAAGGCATCCTGATCGAATCAGTGTCCTTATTAAAAGGAAGAAGCCAGAGCATTTTTTCTATAAAACAGGACTCAGCTAGTTAGG
Source organism: Aepyceros melampus (assembly GCA_006408695.1). Classification (NCBI taxonomy): domain Eukaryota; kingdom Metazoa; phylum Chordata; class Mammalia; order Artiodactyla; family Bovidae; genus Aepyceros; species Aepyceros melampus. The sequence goes on along the minus strand of SJXQ01009205.1, from coordinate 40,619 downwards.
AAGAGGACTTGGACCAGAACCAAACCATGGTGGCATTCTGATCTTGGACTCCCCACATTCCAGGACTGTGAGGAATAATTTTGTGTTATTTAAGCCACCCAGTCTATGTTTTTTTCTTAATGCAGCCTAAACTGACTAAAGCACATATGACTCAAACAAAGATAATAATAGGGTTGGTTTAGTCACTAAGTTGTCTGAATCTTGAGACTTCGTGGACTGTAGCCTGCCAGACTCCTCTGTCCATGGGATTTTTCAGGTGAGAATACTGGAGTAGGTTGCCATTTCCTTCTCCAAATGATAGGGTTAAGTGGACTAAAACTCCATGTTCTAAATTTCCAAATTTTGCTTTCTGAACATTCACCCCAGGTCATTCCACTATTCTTTATTTTTCCTTTATTGCTTTTTGTTGTTTGATATTTCTTTTAGAGCTGAGTGGTTTCTCATTAGGGTTCTGTTCTCTTAAAAGTTAGTTGTAACTTATTTCCAGAGCTTTTTGCAGTGGCATATAGCATTATAGAAAACTATTGTATTTATTTATTACTCTTGCCAAAACATCCTCCCATGTGGTCAGTTAAAACTTTTCCTCATGATCCATTGAATATGAGCAGTACAAGAAGGATTCCTCTTCATCTGTAGAATTATGCTAATAGTCTTAATTTTGCCTTGAATGACATATGAAATTATTATAAATGTTGTGGTCATTATATTCTTGTGTATAACTGTGGTTGCACTCTGGTGTTAATAAAAATCTATGGTTTTTTTCATACTTCCTTGAACTTCAATTGTATGTTTTCTATAAATGCTATGAATTTTTCTCAGTTCCAGTCCTAAACTTTAAATTTTTTTTTGCAAATGCTAACCCAAAGGCAATCAATTAACAAAGAATGATAAAATATATCCCTATATATCACTCAATGTTTTCATTTCACTCTGAGTGTGAAGAGAAGGGAAGGATTGATGAAAATAGATGATGAACTCTTTGTTTTTCACGGCATTCCTCCTTGTGTGAAAGGTGAGTAGCTGTAGCTAGGATTTTGCCGTAGAATAGATGCCTGTTGGAGGAGGTCATCAAGGAGACATGACCACCGGTTGACCTGGGAGGGGTGAACCTGGGCAAGACAATTACAGGCTCCCTCCCTTCTCCCATATGGCATCCCTGGTGGCTCAGACAGTAAAGAATTTGCCTGCAATGTGGAAGACTTGGGTTCAATCCCTAGGTCAGGAAGATCCCCCGGAGAAGGGCATGGCAACCCACTCCAGTATTCTTGCCTGGAGAATACCATGGACAAAAGAGCCTGGCAGGCAGTGTTCATGGGGTCACAAAGTGTCAGACATGACTCAGTGACTAACACTTTCACTTTCCCTTCTCCCTCATCCTTGTATGTACATTCCACTTGCCCTTCCCTGCTCCCAGAATCTGCTGCAAGGATACAGCTTTGAAATGTGTGCCAAGACTGGTATATGACTGAACTCAAATAAAGCCGCCTATATACAATTTTAGTATTTGGTGGGCAGGTGCAGAAATCTACTCATCTTGCAGTCAGCCAAGAGAAGTATTTACATTCCCTGGCTTATTACACTGGCCCCCTGTCAATCTGGAGAGGTCTGCCTCTTTCTTTGGTCTCTCCCTGCCCTCTGAGTGTGGATGCCAGTTTCTGATTATACCTAGGAAGCTCCTGAGGAGGCTGGGAAGCAACAGTGGCATAGCAGTTTGATTAAATTAATAGTGAATCTCTCATTTCATATCTCCTAAACACCCTTAAACATTTTTTTCTTCTCCTTGACTTTTCATTTTTCACTTCTACAATATAAAATATTCTTTTAATTGAAGCACCAAGGTTTTTAATTCCAGGTCAAAATTTCCTTATGTCTTTCTTTACTTTCCTAAACTATGATTACCTTTTAACTTTTTTATTTCATATTTTAAAATGCATAACATTTTTACTTTGATATTTTAATGATATCATAGTTTCTTTCATATCTCTGAAATTATATCTATTTTTTTTTTAGTTTTTCATCTGTGAGTCATTTTTGGGGGGGTGGGGAGAGTAGGAGGCTATGTGTACTGAGTTTAATGTCTTTCTTTGTATGTTTGTATTATCCTCAAATATTTAATGATTATTTGATGACTATTCAGCTTGAAGATGCATATGATTTTTTGACTTGTAATTTAATATGGCCTCTAATTATGCTGGTTCCCTTCATTGAAATTTTGGTAGGACAAAATGAGTTCTATTCCCTAGTGTAATGAAGGTATAGTTCATTTACATGTCCATTCTTTCTGATGCTGATAATTTGAGACTTTTGATTAATTTGCTCCTCTTCTCCAACCTCGACACCTACAGTGAATGTCATCAGTTTCTACACTTTAGTTTCAGACAGTTCTAGATTTAAGTCTGGAGCAAATGTAGAGAGAACTATTTATTTTCCTCTTTTTGGTTAATTCACACTAAGTGTCTTTGAAGTTGGAAGGTTCTACCTCAGGTTTTGTTTGATTCCTTTTATATCTTTCTTTTCTTTTCCTAAATAACATCAATTATTTTTAAAGAAATTAGCTTGTAGTGCTTTATAGTGTGATCATGCTGCCAACAACTGATACATATGTGGAGAGCTGAAGAATCCTGGCTATCCCAGCAATTCTGAAAGCATTTCTTTAATTTTTTCCTGATTAATTTTGAAGATGCTCCAATTCCTTTGTATTTGCTGACTTTGTATCTATTACTACTTTCCCTTTCTTTGAGTGTGTATTCCTTTTTCTATCCTTTGCATTTTTTAAGAATTATTTAAGATTTTTTAAAATTATGTAATTTTATGGCAATTTGTTATATTTTAGTTTTCCATTCTTATCCAAACTTGAACCTTTTCATTTCAATTTCATATGCTTCTGTGACATTAATGTTGTTGAATACACTTTGGTAATTACTTTTAAAAATGTACTTGTCTAATTTATTATGCTTATAAAATAATAGTTCATAGCTTACCCACTTTTCTAGGAAACATAAAAAAAATTGTTTAAAAGTAAGAGATAGCTTGTTTAATTTCTCTAGGCATTTGCATTGATGTATTCCAACTTCTAAAAATTGTTCACTTAATAAAATATGATTAAGTTAAATTATCCATTTCAATTTTATCTCAAAGTTGTTATCTCATATAACTTCAATTTGGTGATGTGAAACATCTCTATTAACCATTTTCTATGCAACTTCTCAGTTACCACTGCAAATTTCACTAGAAGTATTAGTGGGTTTAATTATTTCTCTATAAACATAAACCTATGTTTACTGAATTTAATAAACACACAGTACATATAAGATACCAATTTCAAATGGATTTCATTTATAGAAGTCCACTGAATTCTGTGAAGAACCATAGCACAATATAGGTGCCATGAAGACAGTTCTGTAGAGCTGAGTTAACAAGATTGTTAGTGAAGCTCTGTGAAAGTAGAGACTTAGTTTCCTGATGAATATTTTAAATATTAATTTAGTTGGGTTTTGATTAATTCAGAAATGTTATTAAGTCATATCTAAATACCTTATTAAATCTAATCAAGGTTTATTTTTTAAAAATTGAGAAAGTAAGCATAATTAAAATCAGGGTACCCCCAAGAATATCATTTCTAACAGGTTTGGCACACTAAGACTTTATTTTAACATGCATAATCAACTCTTCTATTTTTCCTGTTGTACAATAACAAAAAATAACATTAATGGTCTTTTTAAATTTTTTAATCTAAAATAATTTTTCATATTCTTAATAATTTTTCATTTAATGTCACTTTCTGACCTCTTTGCCAGGAGAAATAACCTTCAAAATAACTAATTATACTCATAAAATATTTCCCATATAGTTAAAATTTAAAAAAATGCATTTAAGATAAAACTTTAAAAAATACATACTTTATTTATACTTTTCTTTATTTTAAAGCTTTAGTCTTATCCTACAGTTCATTAAAGCAACCTCTGTTATTTAAATTAAAATAGTATTTTCACAAAAAGGGGCTTAATAAACTGTGGGACCTCAGAGAAATCTAACCTATATCTAGTTCTGTGTCTACTCTCCACCTTCTAAAATATAAAAGAAATCAGAAGAAATTTTGTGATTTCGAGTGTTGACAGATGTTTGTGATCAAAGGTAGCCAATAGATAATAGCCAGCTTCAAAGCTAAAAACAAAGGAATATTTTAAGAGGTTAAGTTTATACCTTATAGATAGATTTTGGTATTTTATTCCAATTAAAATTAATTTTCTACATTTACAAAAATAAAATTATTCCACATTGTTATATGGACATGGCAAGCTATGTTTCTATACCAGATTTTAAACTTTCGTAATATAGAGTTTCATAATATAGAGAAGGAAATGGCAACCCACTCCAGTGGTCTTGCCTGGAGAATCCCAGGGACGGGGGAGCCTGGTGGGCTGATGTCTATGGGGTCGCACAGAGTCGAACACGACTGAAGCGACTCAGCAGTAGCAATATAGAGTTAGGCTCAGCTGGTTGCTCAGCTGATAAAGAATCCACCTGCAATGCGTGAGACCTGGGTTTTATCCCAGGGTTGGGAAGATCCACCAGAGAAGGGAAAGAATACCCGTTCCAGTATTCTGGCCTGGAGAATTTCATGGACTGAATATTCCATGCAGTCACAAAGAGTCGGACATGACTGAGTTATACAGAAAGGTCACAGTATTTCCATCAGATGATTTTATGCTATTTGTAAAATAATTCCTGTCATGCTAGTAGACACTGCTCTGACCAACTTGGGCTATGCTACAACAACCATGTTGTTAGCTTAGACAGGTCCTATAGAAATCCATCACAAGATGAAGTGATTTGGAGCTGAATCTGGGTAGGGACATGATTCAGAAGATTAATATTGTCAAGATCATGATAATCTTCAAATTTCCTATAGCTAGGACTATGTATACCATAGATGTGAAGAGCCGACTCACTGGAAAAGGCTCTGATGCTGGGAAAGATTGAAGGCAGGAGGTAAAGGAGGCAGCAGAGCAATGGGGTGGTTGGATAGCATCACTGACTCAGTATACATGAGTTTGAGCAAATTCCAGGAGATAGTGAAGGACAGGAAAGCCTGGCATGCTGTAGTCCATGGGGTGGCAAAAAGTTGGACATAATTTAGCAACTAAACAATAGCAAAGGAATTATCCTGTATAACATTTGTAGACAGGGATTCTTAAAGACCTGCTTGCATAAAGTAAAAAAATCAAAACAACCTCAGTATATAAACATGTGGACTAAAAGGTTTCCTTGCTTTGTCCCCAACTGACTTGGAACCCACAACTGAATCCTGGTCAGTTGTCACGATGTCTATTAATAAAAGCGAGTATATGACCAAGGGTTGATTATACTAGATAGACATAGTAAATATCTCTGTAATTCTTACTGATTTCTTCTGTAATGGAACTGACCTTTACCAAGATTATACAGTGATATAGTGGAATACTGTCATTGTCAGTAAGAATATGTAAATATGTTTATGATAATACTGGTATTGATTATCAAAATATTGGGAGATCAAATTAAAGTCTTTTAAAACTGTATTCTGATGGAAAATTACTGCCTAAAGAAAAACTGGCTTTAGCTAACCATCAGCTTGTTTCTATCCTAAATATTCCTGTGTAAGTTTATGGTACATAGATTAAGGAGGGAAATTGAGTAATTAAATAACATAAAATATGAAAATACATGTAATGGCTCTATGCTGCTGCTGCTACTGCTGCTAAGACGCTTCAGTTGTGTCTGACTCTGTGCGACCCCATAGACGGCAGCCCACCAGGCTCCCCCATCCCTGGGATTCTCCGGGCAAGACCACTGGAGTGGGTTGTCATTTCCTTCTCCAATGCATGAAATAGGAAAGTGGAAAGTCGTGTTCAACTCCTAGTGACCCCATGGACTGCAGCCTACCAGGCTTCTCCATCATGGGATTTGCCAGGCAAGAGTACTGGAGTAGGTTGCCATGGCTCTATAGAATAGATTAATTTTTTCAGTCCAGCCTATGGACCAGCTCCCTGAAATGTTAAGCAAATGCAAAATGCTGTTCCTTTTACTTTATCCGGTTCATAAATGCTATACTAAATGTCAATAACCAAGAAAATATTATCATGTATTTTGCAATAGAAGGCATTCAAGGGCCAGATTTAAATTAGTTAATTCAGGAAAGAATTAACTCAGTTGGTTGGGTTATGTAAACTCTGCATATTTCTAGGAAATACCTGTTTTTAGCCAGGGTCCTTTGCTGGTTCCTGAGATCTAAGCCCTTACAATATTATACAGGATAAGAGTGTTTTATCTGCCAGAGGCCTTTGCAACATTCACTAACATTTGTTTAAATAGTTTATGCTAACAGTATGATTTAGGGTGAAATTCTCTCTTTGTAAGCCTGAAACCTTGGGCCATGTACCATCAGTTGATCAGAGAGTTTATGCTAACAATAAAATTTATGAGTAATGTCTTTCTTTGCTCTGGGCAGCTGGAGTCTGAGCAGCTGAGGCCAGTTATACAGACACATGCCTGTATGTTTGAATTTCAGTAAAACTCTGGATACTGAGACTTAGGAGTTCTTCCTTGGTTGGCAATGATTTCAGTTCACTTCAGTTTAGTTGCTCAGTCGTGTCCGACTCTTTGCGACCCCATGAATCGCAACACACCAGGCCTCCCTGTCCATCACCAACTCCCGGAGTTCACTCAGACTCACGTCCATTGAGTCTGTGATGCATCCAGCCATCTCATCCTCGGTCATCCCCTTCTCCTCCTGCCCCCAATCCCTCCTAGCATCAGGGTCTTTTCCAACGAGTCAACTCTTCGCATGAGGTGGCCAAAGTACTGCAGCTTCAGTTTTAGCATCATTCCTTCCAAAGGAATTCCAGGGTTGATCTTCAGAATGAACTGGTTGGATCTCCTTGCAGTCCAAGGGACTCTCAAGAGTCTTCTCCAACACCAAGTTCAAAAGCATCAACTCTTCAGGGCTCAGCCTTCTTCACAGTCCAACTCTCACATCCATACATGACCACAGGAAAAACCATAGCCCGTATTATAATACATCGTTGCTATGAGAAACAAGTGAATTCATGCAATTCTAGGACAGGACATTTGGAAGTTTGTGCCTGGTTTTTCCTGGGCATTGTTCTTCACATGTCTCCCATTGCTGGAATATATGTGTACCTATATGTGTAATAACCTAGAACGATGGGTATAACAGCTTTTCCGAGTTCTGAGACCCCTTCTGGTGAATCATTGGTCCCAAGTCTGGTCTTTGAAATCCCAACTTACAGCTCCTCTCTAATAGCCTCTGATTAATGGCAGAAAAATTGGCTCATATTTACAAAATATGTCTGTTCTTTGAGCTTTTGGGAATATAGTATCTAAACTAGAATTACTATCAATTTTGCACTTAAAAGATCAAAATACAAAGCCATTGTTCTAATGAAATAGATTTCGAAACATATACACACAAGATAATTAAATGTGTGGATATCAAGGATTGATATAAATAGAAACTTTAAAGGTATGTCAGTGTATATATATATATATATATATAGTCAGCATATTTTAAAAGATAGGTCTAGGTTATTTATTAAAAAAAAAAAATCTGATTTAAGAAAATACATCACCAGGCACTCAAGTAGCTCATGAGTAACTATTTTTTCAGTATTTCTTATTGTTAATATAAGAAAAAATATTTTATTATTAGAAAAATATTGTTGACCCTTATAATAAAAATAGTAATTATCAAGTTTAATGCAAAACATATGTCAGGTTCTGAGTCAAATTATCCACATCTCTTTTCATCATTTGTTCTAATCCTTGTTGTTGTTGCTTAGTTGCTAAGTTGTATCTGACTGACTCTTTGTGCCCCATGGACTGCAGCATCCAGGCTTCCCAGTCCTTTACAATCTCCCAAATTTTGCTCTAACTCAAGTCCATTGAGTCAGTGATGCCATCCAGCCATCTCATTCTCTATTACCCCTTCTCCTCCTGCCCTCAATCTTCCCAGAATCTGTATCTTTTCCAATGAGTTAGGTCTTCACGTCAAATGGCCAAAATATCAGAGCTTCAGCATCAGTCCTTCCAATGAATATTCAGGGTTGATTTCCTTTAGAATTGACCAATTTGATCTTACTGTCCAGGAGACTCTCAAGAGTCTTGTCCAGCACCACAATTTGAATGCATCAATTCTTTGATGCCCAGCCTTCTTTATTGTTCAACTCTCATATCGATACATGACTGCTGGAAAAACCATAGCTTTGAATATACAGACTTTTGCCAGAAAAATGATATCTCTTTTCAATAGACTGGGTTTGTCATAGCTTTTCTTCCAAGGAGCAAGAGTCTTTTAATATCATCGATGCAGTCACCATCCCTAGTGATTCTATCACATAATTTTAGAGGAAATAAAACATTCAATATCTCACTGAAGGTCATCTCATTAGTACTTGTAAAGCTGAGCCTGTGATTTGTTTATTACATGTGTGTTTTTGGACTCTGTAAGTAAGTATATGGCAGTTGTGTAGGGTATGTATGTATATAGTCATTCTGCACAACCTAAATATTACATCAATCAGAATAGTCTATTCTAAAATTCATTTGTAAATACTGTATCCATTATAAATCCACTGTAAATAACTTTGCATGTTATCCATTATAAATAACTTTGCGTGTCAAATCTGATAATGAATTTAGTGACTTTTTTAGAAAAATGACAAGTAAGACTATTTAAAAAATATATTTGAGTTCTTAATTCTTGACTGCTAGGCAGACCTGTACTGGTGTATGTTTTTCAGTTTATGTACATGTGGATACACTTCATCTCATTAAAGGCATGACTCCTATTTATTTACTTATCTCTATTTATTAACTTTTATATTTGTTGAAATAACATTTATTTGGAAACTATTCTGGATATTATTTTGGTCACTGGAAATGCACTTGTGAAATAAAAGTGATATCTGAGTTCTTGAAAATTAGTTTTGTAGAGTATGTAAATTTAATTTATGTAGAAGAGGTATCAGTCAAGAGGGAACATCAAATATTTAACCTGAAAGCAAGGAGCAGACAGTTTACTTGGAATAGAAAAGGCATAAGGAAGTTTTAGTATTTAATAAGCCACCAGTCATCTTTCTTTTTGCCATGTCATATATACTAGACTTCATTGCTATCAGTTCAGTCGAGTCAGTCAGTCGTGTCCGACTCTTTGCAACCTCATGGACTGCAGCATGCCAGGGTTGCCTGTCCAACACTACCTCCCAGAGTTTACTCAAACTCATGCCCATTGAGTTAATTATGTGATCAAACCATCTGATCCTCTGTTGTCCCCTTCTCTGGCCTTTAATCTTTTCCAGCATAGGGGTCTTTTCAAATGAGACAGTTCTTAGATCAGGTGGCCAAAGTAATGGAATTTCAGCTTCAACATCCAATGAACATTCAGGACTAATTTCCTTTAGGATGGATGGGCTGAATCTCCTTGGAGTCCAAGAGACTCTCAAGAGGCTTCTCCAACACCACATTTCAAAAGCATCAATTCTTCAGTGCTCAGCTTTCTTCACAGTACAACTCTCATATCCATATATGTCTACTGGAAAAACCATAGGCTTGACTAGATGGACCTTTGTTGGCAAAGTAACGTCTCTGCTTTTTTTTTTAATATAAATTTATTTTAATTGGAGGTTAATTACTTTACAATATTGTATTGGTTTTGCCATACATCAACACGAATCCGCCACAGGTATACACTTGTTCCCCATCCTGAACCCCTCTCCCTCCTCCCTGCCTGTACCATCCCTCTGGGTCTTTTTAATATGCTGTCTAGGTTGGTCATAGCTTTTCTTCCAAGGAGAAAGCGTCTTTTAATTTCATGGCTACAGTAATGGTCTGCAATGATTTTGGAGCCCCCAAAAATAAAGTCTGACACTGTTTCCACTTTTTACCATTTATCTGCCATGAAGTGATGGGACCAGATGCCATGATGTTAATTTTCTGAATGTTGAGCTTTAAGCCAACTTTTTCACTTCCTCTTTCACTTTCATCAAGAGGCTTTTTGGTTCTTCACTTTCTGCCAAAAGGATGATGCTATCTGCATATCTGAGGTTATTGATAATTCTTCCAGTAACCTAGATTCCAGCTTGTGCTTCTTCCAACCCAGTGTTTCTCAGGATATACTCTGCATATAAAGAAATAAGCAAGGTGACAATATACAGCCTTGACGTTCTCCTTTTCCTATTTTGAACCAGTCTGTTGTTCCATCTCCAGTTCTAATTGTTGCTTCCTGACTTGCATACGGATTTCTCAAGAGACATGTCAGGTTGTCTGGTATTCCCATCTCTTTCAGAATTTTCCACAGTTTATTATGATCCACACAGTCAAAGGCTTTGACATAGTCAATAAAGCAGAAATAGATGTTTTTTCTGGAACTCTCTTGCTTTTTCAATGATCCAACAGATGTTGGCAATTTGATCTCTTGTTCCTCTGCCTTTTCTAAAACCAGCTTGAACATCTGGAAGTTCACGGTTCATGTACTGCTGAAGCCTGGCTTGGAGAATTTTAAGCATTACTTTAATAGCCTGAGAGGTGAGTGCAATCATGCGGTAGTTTGAGCATTCTTCGGCATTGCTTTTCTTAGGGATTGGTATGAAAACTGTACCTTTCCAGTCCTGTGGCCACTGCTGAGTCTTCCATATTTGTTGGCATATTGAGTACAGCACTTTCACAGCATCATCTTTTAGGATTTGAAATAGCTCAACTGGGATTCCATCACCTCCACCAGCTTTGTTCATAATCATGATTCCTAAGTCCCACTAGACTTCACATTCCAGGATGTCTGGCTCTAGGTGAGTGATCACACCATTATGATTATCTGGGTTGTGAATATCTTTTCTGTATAGTTCTTCCATGTATTCTTTCCACCTCTTCTTAATATCTTCTGCTCCTGTTAGATCCATACCATTTCTGTCCTTTATCGAGCCCATCTTTGCATGAAGTGTTCCCCTGGTATCTCTAATTTTCTTGAAAAGATCTCTAGTCTTTCCCATTATTTATTTTCCTCTATTTCTTTGCACTATCTGTGAGGATGGCTTTCTTATCTCTCCTTGCTATTCTTTGGAACTCTGCATTCAGATGCTTGTATCTTTCTTTTTCTCCATGCTTTTCACTTCTCTTCTTTTCACAGCTATTTGTAAGTCCTCCTCAGACAGCCATTTTGCTTTTTTTCATTTCTTATTCTTGGGATGGTTTGATCCCTGTCTCCTGTACAATGTCACAAATCTCATTCCATAGTTCATCAGGCACTCTGTCTATCAGATCTAGGCCCTTAAATCTATTTCTCACTTCCACTGTATAATTTTAAGGGATTTGATTTAGGTCATACCTGAATGGTCTAGTAGTTTTCCCTGTATTCTTCAATTTCAGTCTGATTTTGGCAATAAGGAGTTCATGATCTGAGCTACAGTCAGCTCCTGGTCTTGTTTTTGCTGACTGTATAGAGCTTCCCATCTTTGGCTGCAAAGAATATAATCAATCCCATTTCGGTGTTGACCATCTGGTGATGTCCATGTGTAGAGTCTTCTTTTGTGTTGTTGGAAGAGAGTGTTTGCTATTACCGGTACATTCTCTTGGCAGAACTCTGTTAGCCTTTGCCCTGGTCTATTCTGTACTTGGTACCAGGAAGATACCAAGGCCAAATTTACCTGTTACTCCAGGTGTTTCTTGACTTCCTACTTTTGCATTCCAGTTCCTTATAATGAAAAGTATATATTTTTTGGTGTTAGTTCTAAAAGGTATTGTAAGTCTTCATAGAACCATTCAACTTCAGCTTCTTCAGCATTATTGATCCGGGCATAGACTTGGATTACCGTGTTATTGAATGGTTTGCCTTGGAAATGAACAGATCATTCTGTCGTTTTTGAGATTGCATCCAAGTACTGCATTTCAGACTCCTTTGTTGAGTATGATGACTACTCCACTCCTTCTAAGGGAGTCCTGCCCACAGTATTAGATATAATGGTCATCTGAGTTGAATTCACCCATTCCAGTCCATTTTAGTTCTCTGATTCCTAAATGTTGTCGTTCATTCTTGCCATCTCCTGATTGATCACTTCCAATTTGCCTGGATTCATGGACCTAACATTCCAGGTTCCTATGCAATATTGCTCTTTACAGCATCAGACCTTCTTCCATCACCAGTCACATCCACAGCTGGGTATTGTTTTTGCTTTGTCTCCATCTCTTCATTCTCTCTGGAGTTATTTTTCCACTGATCTCCAGTAGCATTTTGGGCATCTGGCGACCAGGGGCATTCATCTTTCAGTATCCTATCTTTTTGCCTTTTCATACTGTATATGGGGTCTCAAGGCAGGAATACTGAAGTGGTTTATCCATTCCCTTCTCCAGTGGACCACATTTTGTCGAAACTCTCTACCATGGTCCAGCCCCGGTGGGTCCAGGGAATTCGAAGTGAGGATGGCATCAGGGAGGAAAAACTCATTTATTATTAATATAAGATTAGATTAGGAAATAATAGTATAGTAGGAAAATTTAGGGAAGAAAAGAGGCTGAATTATTTGGTTTACGGGGAAAACCAATAAAACCTCGAGACAAGAGGTTTGCACCATCTACGTTAGGCCACCGGTGCCCACTTGAATATCGAAGGGTGCCCCGCCTTAGGCTCCTTTTTGCATGGATCTTAGCAGCCAGGGCAAGTAAGTAGACGTGGTGAGCCTCCCCACTCCTGATGGGAATTCAGCCGAAAAAGAAGAGAAAAGAACGACATGGGGAAGCCCAGCATCCATGCAAGACTCCAAAAACTTTATTTTTCAAAATCAGCTTATATACCCCAAGTTGCACATAAAGAAATAATGGAACATGCAGAGTTATGCAGGGGCGGCAGTCCTGACCCTCACTGAGACCAGGCTTTCTTTTTGTATATCCTCCCATATATGAAAGATCTCAGGTGGTTTACATTATCTTCTGGCCGAGAGGCCTGTTAACATTTTTATGGCTCTCTTCCTGGGTAATTGTCTATCAACCAGAAAACTCCTTTTCCCTAGAAATGTTTTTTCTTTACTCTGTATCACCCTCAAATACTAAATAAAGTTACATTCCTGTAGAACAAAGGTGCAGTGGGTTATAACAAAGAAAGTACTGAACTCAAAGATCTAATATTGCTAATACCAGGTCTAGTACCTGTTTTTCTATATACCAACTATATCTACAAATATAAGATATGAAAATTTGGCAGCAAGTATTGGCTCAACAAATGAAACCTTTAATCAGTCCTATTCTAATGATTTTGACTCCTCGGAAGCCCCTACATTCCTAGGATATTTTAAGCTTCCTGTGCCTCCCGTGGTCGGGAGGCCTCAAACAATCACATGCGTAGCTGTACAAGTCCTTCAGGCAGGCTAGAAAGCCATCAGAGGGGTTTTTGGATTGAAACACCCTTTCAAATGCAGAAGACTAAAGCCCTGAGTTAACCTTTTCCAGAGTGTGTCAGAAGAGTGGAAAAGTACAATACAATACGGCAGGCATATTCTTATTTTGGGGGTACATGCTCAGGAAATACCAGGGGGAAAACCTGAGATCTGACTCGCCTTGCCCATCAGATCTCTGCCGCATGACCTTGTCATGGGTGGGATTCCTCACGCTGGCTCCCAGCAACTCTCCACCATGACCGGTCCATCTTGGGTGGCCCTACATGGTATGGCTCATAGTTTCATTGAGTTAGATAAGGCTGTGGTCCATGTGATTAGATTGTTTTATTTTTCTGTGATTGTGATTTTCAGTCTGTCTGCCCTCTGATGAAGAAGGATAAGAGGCTTATGAAAGCTTCCTGATGGGATAGCCTGACTGAGGGGGATACTGGGTCTTTTACTGATGGGTGAGACTATGCTTAGTACATCTTTATTCCAATTTTCTGTTGGGTGGAGCTGGTTTCCCTCCCTGCTACTTACCTGAGGCCAAACTATGTTGCTGATAATGAAGATAATGGTGACCTCCCTCAAAAGGTCCCAAAAGATCTCATACCCATACTGACTTTTAAAATCCAGGAGAGTCTTATGAAACATTTAAACAGGTTAGGTGTTATATTAATAATTAATTTAGAACATTCATTTTCAAGTAAATACTGTCTTCCACATTCTAGAATAAGTGTTAGTTTCTAGAAATAAAAAGATGCAAACCAGGGGTTAGTCCCTTGAGTACTATCAGCCAGTTTTTATGGGTAAGAGATTGAACCTAGAGAATGTCATTCAGATCAACTCTAAGGTCAAGTTTCACACATATCTATTTTCTAATTTTTTTTTTTTCTTTTAAAGAAGACATCTGGCATGAGACAGGGTGCTCAGGGCTCGTGCCACTGGGTTAACCCTGCAGGATCGGATGGGGAGGGAGGTGGGAGGGGGGTTCAGGACGGCAGGATACATGTATACCCATGGCTGATTCATATCAATGTATGGCAAAAACCACTACAATATTATAAGGTAATTAGCCTCCAATTAAAATTAATTAATTTATTTTTAAAAATAAAGAAGACATCTCTAATATGCAATGCCATTCAAAGGTAGATTTCCCTTTCTTATTTTTTTGGCCATGCTGTGTGGCTTCTGAGATACTAGTTCTCTGATCAGGGATTGAGCCAGGCCCTTGGCAGTGAGAGCACAGTCCTAACCACTGGATCATCAGGGAATTCTCTGGAGTTTCTTTCACAGTGTTCTTGCACAAGATCAGGTTGGCTAATTTGGAATACTGAAAGTAGTGTTTTATAGATTGAATATTAAGAAATTATTCATCTGTCTATTTTCCTTGGTCATTGTTTTGCAGCAGTTCTTCCTGTTTAACTTAGAATGGTTAAAAATGTTTTAAAAAATCAAGTATATCTTTTAGTCAGGAAAATATATATAATGACTATCTCAAATATTATTTGATAACTGATATGAATTCATGGAAGAAGACAACTCAGGGGTTGTGGCTGATTCTGATGCTTCCATTTTCCAATCCGTGGCAAGTAAGTAATGGTTAAAACTTACTTCCAGGCAACTGATGAGTTCTTTATTGCCACACCCCATTAATGAATGGAAATTGAAGACTACCACAGAGGAAGAGAGGCAGACAGAGCGTATTGTCAGACTCAGCTTCGAAGTCAAAATTCTAGCTCTAACAATCAAGTAAGCTTATAATTTAAAGTGTCTGGTTAAATAATTACAAGAGAAATGTTTCAACTTACAAAATCTGGACAGAATGATACCTCCTCTTGCTACACTAATTATAACCGCTATTGAAGGATTTCTCAAATGTATGTCTCCAGATAATTACTTGCAGATACTGCCAAATTCAGAATATAACTGAAATTTGCTTTCTTAAATGGAGTAAAGATAAGAGGCAGACAGAGAGTATTGTCAGACTCAGCTTCGAAGTCAAAATTCTAGCTCTAACAATCAAGTAAGCTTATAATTTAAAGTGTCTGGTTAAATAATTACAAGAGAAATGTTTCAACTTACAAAATCTGGACAGAATGATACCTCCTCTTGCTACACTAATTATAACCGCTATTTAAGGATTTCTCAAATGTATGTCTCCAGATAATTACTTGCAGATACTGCCAAATTCAGAATATAACTGAAATTTGCTTTCTTAAATGGAGTAAAGATGGCTTTATAGTTTGCTTCTCACTTTTATTTTATAAGGTCCTCAAAATTATGTTCTTCATGGAGATAATGGTTTTTCTAGCTGAATCTTCTATGGATAAAATATGTTGTTTCTGCTTTCACTTAGCAAGGTCCATCTTTAGGAATTATATGACACAGTTTAACCAAATACACTATCAGTTCAGTTCAGTTGCTCAGTCGTGTCTGATTCTTTGCAACCCTATGAATTGCAGCACTCCAGGCCTCCCTAAATACATTATAGATTATGACAAAAATATTCTTGCTTTTTAACCAATCTGTCTGTGTAATTCTTTGAATCCTTTTCATTTTTCCATTATTAGAGAGAAGTGCCTTTGTAACTACCTTTTCAGAAAAGGTAATGAACACCTGTGCCTGATCTGAATTGTGAAAAATCTTATTTTCCTCATGAAACATGAAAAGCACAGTGGAATTTTGTTACAATAATAAGGATGAGTAGTTTAGATGAATCTTTTTTTTTTTTTTAATGGTCAGTACAGGCCAGTAGCCACCCCCTCCCCAAATGCTTAGTTTTCCTGATTCAAGCATTTTCAAAAGATAAAGTTGTTCTCTTTCCAAGGAAAATATATATAGGGTATGCACTTGCTAGACAAGTTATTATGAACTATAATTAGCAATCTCAACACTTGTAACAACAAAGTATCTCTCAAAAGTTTTTAAATTATTAAGGTTTTGTCACAGAAACTGAAAATTTTTCATTTTTCAAGATCTAAACTAGCCAGCCATTTGTCTAAGACTATAATATTTGGGAGAAAGAAAATCCCACACTTGAATTTAAGTAATTGCCAGCAAAACACTTGTTATCCTTGGAAAGTATATTATCTGCAACAGTATTTAGGATTATGTGCAGATGTATTTTCAAGGAAAGAGTTTTTTAAAGTTCGTTCAAAATAATAATTTCAGAGTAATGAATGTTTCCTGAACTAAATTAGCCATTCCAAGAGGTGGGAGAACAAAGTGGAATGAAGACATAGACAGTATATTCTGCTAAAGAACTTGTCCTTCAAGGAAGGAAAGAGATGTTATTTAGTCTGTAACTCAACCAGCCATAGATGGTGAATATTACCCATATACTGAGATGGAAAAATAGGTGATTTGTTGGTGATCAGTCGGTCAGTCATGCCCGACTCTTTTTGACCCTATGGACTGCACAGCACACCAGCCTTCCTCGTCCTTCACTGTCTCATGGAGTTTGCTCAAACTCACGTCTGCTGAGTCGAGAATGCCATCCAGCCATCTCATCCTTTGTCATCCCCCTATCCTCCTGTCTTCAATTTTCCCCCGAATCATGGTCTTTTCTAATGAGTTGGTTCTTGGCATCAAGTGGCCAACTTTTGTAGCTTCGGTTTCAGCATCAGTGCTCCCAGTAAGTATTCAGGTTGATTTCCTTTAATATTGACCAATTTGGTCTCCTTGCTGTCCAAGGGACTCTCAAGAGTCTTCTCCAGCACCATAGTTTGAAAGCACCAATTCTTAGGCACTCAGCTTTATTTATAGTCCAACTTTCACATCTGTACATGACTACTGGAAAAACTACAGCTTTGACTATATAAAGCTTTGTCAGCAAAGTGATGTCTCTGCTTTTTAATACATTGTCTAAGTTTGTCATAGCTTTTCTTTGACAAATAATAAAAGCAAGTATCTTTTAATTTCATGGCTACAGTCATTGTTTCCCCATCTATTTGCCATGTAGTGATGGGACTGAATGCCATGATGTTAGTTTTTTGAAAGTTGAGTCTGAGGCCAGCTTTCTCACTCTCCTCCTTCACCTTCATCAAGAGGCTCTTTTGTTCCTCTTCTCTTTCTGTCATTAGAGTGGTGCCATCTTCATATCTGAAGTTATTGATATTTCTTTTTTTAATAAATATATTTATTTCAATTGGAGGCTAATTACTTTACAATATTGTATGGGTTTTGCCATACGTCAACATGAATCCGCCACGGGTATACACGTGTTTGCCATCCTGAACCTCCCTCCCACCTCCCTTCCCGTACCATCCCTCTGGGTCATCCCAGTGCACCAGCCCCAAACATCCTGTACATGCATCCCACCTGGACTGGCGATTTTTCCCATCAATCTTTATTCCAGCTTGAACTTCATCTAGCAAGGCATTTCACATGATGTACTCTGCATATAAGTTAAATAAGCAGGGCAACAATATACAACCTTGAAGTACTACTTTCCCAGTTTTGAACAAGTTCATTGTTCCGTGTCTGGTTCTAACTGTTGCTTCTTGCCCTAACAGGATTCTCAGGAGACAGGTAAGGTGGTCTGGTATTCCCTCCTCTTTAAGAAAAAGTAATAGATGAGCTCAAAATACAGTCATCAAATTAAAATCTTTCTGTACTATATAGAAAAAAAATCACTTTATTCCTGAGGTGTGTGTGTGTGTGTGTGTAGTCGCTCAGTCGTGTCCAATTCTTGGCGACCCTGTGGACTGTAGCTCACCAGGCTCCTCTGTCCATGGGTTTCTCCAGGCAAGAATACTGGAGTGGGTGGCCGTTTCCTTCTCCAGGGGATCTTCCTGACCTAGGAATTGAACCTGTGTCTCCCACATCACAGGCAGATGGTTTACCCTCTGAGCCCCAGGGAAGCCTGCTGATAAGACAAAATACTAAAGGATGTAAATAAATTAAGGATACAAAGTTCATTTGATTGGAGGTTTTAATCTTCAGCACACTCATTTAGGGCCTTAAATATTAGGGATACAAGAACTAAAGTTTGAATTTAGTGAGGTTGGTATTAATTGTGCCAAAAGCTTGGAGGGGATAATAATAATGCATACTTATAAAATAACTGCTTTAATGTGGCAATGGTAAGGTCATGTGGTGACACATGCTGTTGTTGAGTATATGAAAATCATATGTTGGAAAATATTTGGGAGTTAAAACACAAATGATAGGGATACCACCTAGTAAAAATATTAATTGAACATTTTTATTATAAGTAACTCAAAAGGTGGACACAAATTTTGATTTATACATTCTATTGGTGGACATTAGTGTCAAATTTTAAGTCATTCATTTTTGTAGAGGTGTTTGGGTGGGCATATGCTTTTATTTATTTTTCTATTTTTTGGGAAAAAAAGTAGGAATAGAATGGATGGGTTGTATGGCAGAGACATTTTTAAGATACGCCCTTGTTGGAATGTAGATCTTCCCTTATAACTCAGTTGGTAAAGAATCTGCCTGCAATGCAGAAGACCTGAGAGAATTATATGTGTTGACAAGGTATATTTCAACATTGCTAGAGTCTTCTGAGTTCTAGTTCACGCACGAGCACTAAGTTGCTCCCATCATGTCTGACTCTGTGACTAAATGGACTGTAGCTCACCAGGCTTCTCAGTTCATGGATTCTCAAGGCAAGAATACTGGAGCCAGTTGCTATATCCTCCTCTAGGGGGTCTTCCTGACCCAGGGATCAAACCGGTGTCTTATGTCTCCTGCTTTGGCAAGAAAATTGTTGGAATGTAGATCTTCCCTTATAACTCAGTTGGTAAAGAATCTGCCTGCAATGCAGAAGACCTGAGAGAATTATATGTGTTGACAAGGTATATTTCAACATTGCTAGAGTCTTCTGAGTTCTAGTTCACGCACGAGCACTAAGTTGCTCCCATCATGTCTGACTCTGTGACTAAATGGACTGTAGCTCACCAGGCTTCTCAGTTCATGGATTCTCAAGGCAAGAATACTGGAGCCAGTTGCTATATCCTCCTCTAGGGGGTCTTCCTGACCCAGGGATCAAACCGGTGTCTTATGTCTCCTGCTTTGGCAAGAAAGTTCTTTACTGCTAGCACCACCTGGGAAACCCAGGTTCTAGTAGTCTTCTTTTATAGATTCCGTGGAAGTTTCTACATAGAGGATAATGCCTATCTCTCACCTCTTGAGACCAACAGGCTAGTTTGTGAGTTCAGCTCAGTTCATTGGCTCGGTCTTGTCTGACTTTTTGCGACCCCATGAATCGCAGCATGCCAGGCCTCCCCGTCCATCACCAACTCCTGGAGTTCACTCAGACCCAAGTCCATCGAGTCAGTGTTGTCATCCAACCATCTCATCCTCTGTCATCCCCTGCTGCTCCTGCTTCCAATCCCTCTCAGAATTAGAGTCTTTTCCAATGAGTCAACTCTTCACATCAGGTGGCCAAAGTACTGGAGCTTCAGCTTTAGTATCAGTCCTTCCAAATAACACCCAGGACTGATCTCCTTTAGAATGGACTGGTTGGATCTCCTTGTAGTCTAAGGGACTCTCGGGAGTCTTCTCCAACACCACAGTTCAAAAGCATCAATTCTTCAGTGCTCAGCTTTCTTCACAGTCCAACTCTCACATCCATACATGACTACTGGAAAAACCATAGCCTTGACTAGACGGACCTTTGCTGGCAAAGTAATGTCTCTGCTTTTGAATATGCTATCTAGGTTGGTCATAACTTTCCTTCCAAGGAGTAAGCGTCCTTTAATTTCATGGCTGCAGTCACCATCTGCTGTGATTTTGGAGCCCCCCAAAATGAAGTCTGACACAGTTTCCACTGTTTCCCCATCTAATTCCCATGAAGTGACTGGACCAGATGCCATGATCTTCGTTTTCTGAATGTTGAACTTTAAGCCAACATTTTCACTCTCCTCTTTCACTTTCATCAGGAAGCTTTTTAGTTCTTCTTCACTTTCTGCCATAAGGGTGGTGTCATCTGCATATCTGAGGTGATTGATATTTCTCCCGGCAGTCTTGATTCTAGCATGTGCTTCTTGCAGCCTAGCTTCTCTCATGATACACTCTGCATAGAAGTTAAATAAGCAAGGTGACAATATACAGCCTTGATGTACTCCTTTTCCTATTTGGAACCAGTCTGTTGTTCCATGTCCAGTTCTAACTGTTGCTTCCTGACCTGCATATAGGTTTCTCAAGAGGCAGATCAGGTGGTCTGGTATGCCCGTCTCTTGCAGATTTTTTGACAGTTTATTGTGATCCACACAGTTGAAGGCTTTGGCATAGTCAATAAAGCAGAAATAGACGTATTTCTGGAACTCTTGCTTTTGTGATGATCCAGCGCATGTTGGCAATTTGATCTCTGATTCTTCTGCTTTTTCTAAAACTAGCTTGAACATCTGGAAGTTCGCGGTTCACGTATTGCTGAAGCCTGGCTTGGAAAATTTTGAGCATTACTTTACTAGCATGTGAGATGAGTGCAATTGTGCAGTAGTCTGAGCATTCTTTGGCATTGCCTTTCTTTGAGATTGGAATGAAAACTGACTTTTTCCAGTCCTGTGGCCACTGCTGATTTTCCAAATTTGCTGGCATATTGAGTGTAGCACTTTCACAGCATCATCTTTCAGGATTTGAAATAGCTCCACTGGAATTCCATCACCTCCACTAGCTTTATTCATAGTCATGCTTCCTAAGTCCCACTTGACTTCACATTCCAAGATGTCTGGCTCTAGGTGATTGATCACATCATCATGATTATCTGGATCATCAAAATCTTTTTTGTACAGTTCTTCTGTGTATTCTTGCCACCTCTTCTTAATATCTTCTGCTCCTGTTAGGTCCAGACCATTTCTGTCCTTTATCGAGCCCATCTTTGCATGAAATGTTCCCTTGGTACTCTAATTTTCTTAAAGAGATCTCTGTCTTTCCCATTCTGTTCTTTTCCTCTATTTCTTTGCATTGATCTCTGAGGAAGGCTTTCTTGTCTCTTCTTGCTATTCTTTGGAACTCTGCTTTCAGATGCTCATATCTTTCCTTTTCTCCTTTGCTTTTCACTTCTCTTCTTTTCACAGCTATTTGTACGACTTCCCCAGACAGTCATTTTGCTTTTTTGCATTTCTTTTCCATTGGGATGGTCTTGAATGTCCTTCTTTTGCAATGATGCAAAGGCAAGAGAACAAAAAGCAACTCACCAGCTTGCACCAAGGACCATTCATGTGGGTGAGACTCTCTTGGACTCTCAGTTTTAGTTAATATGTCAGAAAAATGGCTCAGCTTAGCCAAGCCCAAATTCCAACCCATAGAATCCTAAGNCTTTTGCAATGATGCAAAGGCAAGAGAACAAAAAGCAACTCACCAGCTTGCACCAAGGACCATTCATGTGGGTGAGACTCTCTTGGACTCTCAGTTTTAGTTAATATGTCAGAAAAATGGCTCAGCTTAGCCAAGCCCAAATTCCAACCCATAGAATCCTAAGAAAATAATAATAGTTTTGCTTTTAAGCCGCAAAATTTTGGGATTGTATATTTTGAAATAATTGATAAGTTAGTCACAGACCAATTCAAACTATATAAATTATAGATAGTTCAGAATACATATATATACTATCATTTCTAGATTTAAATCAAAATTAATGGATTTTTTATATTATAAATTCTGTTCCATTGATTTGACACAATAAATATCAGAAATATTTTATTATTTCTATTTAAATATCACATTTCTGATATATTTTTAAAAACTCACTACTTAATCCTGTAGCTAAGTGATTTTGTCTCATAGAAAGTATTAACACTTTTCTCCTTTACCTTTTGTTGCAATTCTGTAAGGGTTAGAATCTGGACCCCTCAAAACCTTAAAGCCTTCAACAAGAATATAAACAAAGTACTAGGCTGAGTGCACAGGTAATTGCGTTGCTGCTGCTAAGTCACTTCAATCGTGTCCGACTCTGTGCGACCCCGTGGACCACAGCCTACCGGGCTCCTCCATCCACGGGATTTTCCAGGCAAGATTACTGGAGTGAGGTGCCATTGCCTTCTCAGGGTAATTGCGCTAGATGCTTTTTATTGCAAAGATCACAGAGAAATTCAGCCAGGGAAGTGAAGTTTGAAAATCATAACTGTTTAAAGGCCAGTTAGCCATGTCTCAGTCTAGTTGTCATTCTATGTGCGGGATGTCTTATTGAACCACTTCTGCCTTTGGTACAAGCAGGCAGTTTTCCAGTGGGCTCAATTTTGATGTCAAAGGCTAAATTGATTTGGAATTATATGGGGCCCTCAAATGCAGAGTTGTAAAGCCACTTCTGTTAAGGTGAAGAAGATACAGTAACTTAGAGATGGGACAGGATTTATAATAACTGGTATAAAAAATTTCTAAAAATCTCTGGCATCTTAAATATCATCATCACGCCCTAGTTTTGAATCATATTGTAAATATGCAGTATGTAATATATACTGTATATAATATAATACAATATATTTATTAGATTTAAAACACATAAAGAGGAAACTAAAGTTATAAAACCATGCCATAGGATAAATTGTTGTAATAAGTTACCTAAATGCAGAGTTGTAAAGCCACTTCTGTTAAGGTGAAGAAGATACAGTAACTTAGAGATGGGACAGGATTTATAATAACTGGTATAAAAAATTTCTAAAAATCTCTGGCATCTTAAATATCATCATCATGCCCTAGTTTTGAATCATATTGTAAATATGCAGTATGTAATATATACTGTATATAATATAATACAATATATTTATTAGATTTAAAACACATAAAGAGGAAACTAAAGTTATAAAACCATGCCATAGGATAAATTGTTGTAATAAGTTACCTTCATGAGGCTAAAATTTTAAAAAATAAGTATTTTACTTGCAAAATTCTTAAACTTTTAGAAAACAAGTTATTGATATGTTAGTTGAAGAATTCAAAATGCAAAATTAGATATCATCCTTCATTTAGAAAATGATGGAAGGTGTTTTGAGACTATTTAAAGACCCAGGTGGCTCAGTGGTAAAGAATCTGCCTCCATGCAGGAGATGCACAAGACACTGTTTAATCCCTGGATTGGGAAGTTCTCCTGGAAAAGGGCATGGCAACCCACTTCAGTATTCTTGCCTGGAGAATCCCGTGGACAGAGAGCTTGATGGGCTACAGTCCATAGGGTCACAAAGAGTTGGACATGACTGAAGTGACTGAACACACACACATATCATTATTGCAACATGAGAAAAAATTAGTATATTAAAAAGTTAAAGAAATTTAAAGCTTCTAAAATTAAACATTTTGAAGTTGTAAAAAACTATGAATGTGACAATTAAATTAGCATGTTAACTTATTTATTAAAATCAATAAAAGATACATTTATAACAAAGTATCAAAAGCAGTGACATAAGTCCATAAGCTTCAAATATCTACTTCACATATTTGGTAGACTATGTTCCTTAATAAATTTGAAAAATTAAAAAATCTTCCAGTCACTTTTCTCAAGCCACCAAAGTGCTTAATGAAAATATGCCAACCAGGTGTGCTAGTATTTTGTTGTCAAAAAAAATTTTTTTAAATGTGATATAAAATTTGCAAACTTATTTTTAATTCTTAAAAAATATAAATATCCCTTAATTCTGTCACCTGAGTTACATTTCTAATGCTTAAAAATTGTGATTCTTAACATTTTGACTAGAGATAATTGGAGATCCCCAAGATCCTTTTTAAGTTCTGTGTAAGATAATTACTATTTTTATAATAATACTTAATTGTAACTTACCTTTTTAATGTTTTTGTACTTTGTATGTCCCTTCATGAATGTACAGAGTACAGAAAGCTTATTGACATGTTTTCTGATTCCACATTTTATTAACTCTTAAAAATACTAACACTTGTGAGCTTTAGTGTACTATTAAATTAGAATTTTCATAACTATCTGAAAAGTCTGTTAAACTTTTTCCCAATTATCTCTGTGGATACAGAATTTTTTAAATATACTGCAACAAAAACAGCATGTTATGACCAATGATAAACAAGAACAGATATAACAATCCAGATACCTTACAATAAAACATTATAAAAAAAAATACCTGTTTGGTATCTTACCTATCTGGTTCTTAGTTTCAATATGTGGGATCTAATTCCCTAACCAGGGATCAAACATGGGCCCCCTCCCTGGGAGCATGTAGTTTTAGCCATTGGACCACCAGGGAAGTCTCTCAAAAAGATATCTTTTAAAATGTCAGGAATGTGAAATAATGGCCCTGTCACAGTTTTTTTTTGCTTTGAAATAGTACATTTTTTAAAATATATGCTGTTTATGTTAAGGTATCTGCCTGCAGTGTGGGAAACCTGCATTAGATCCTTGGGTTAGGAAGATCCCCTGGAGAAGGGAATGACAACCCACTCCAATCTTCCTGCCTGGAGAATGCCATGGATAGAGGCTACAGTCCATGGGATAAAGAGTCAGACACAGCTGAGCAACTAACACTTTCACACTTTCACTGTGTTAATCTGAATATCCTTAATAATGTCTTTTTTGAAAAAAATAATATAGACTTTGGTAGATAATTCCAACCAAAATCTGAAGAATAAATGACACTTTTGCTCCTTTAATATGTAGTAAGATTTGCTCTCCTTTAAATCTTTCATGCTTGTAGAAAAATAGTGACGGTGAGCACAGTAGTGACAACAAACTTCAAATTTGATTATCTGCTGTGTTAAGAGTATTTCCTGTACAATATCTGTAAACATTTTACATGACTGACAACGTTTATTGTTAGTGCTTGACATAATGTCACTTAAATTGTCAGAAGTGATCTCCTCTACAACAAACATTTGTAATGAAGGTACTAACAAGAACCATGGTTGTGGTAAAATAGAGGTTTGACCTTAAGTTACTTTACTGAGCTTTTGATTAATCAATTTCAATATTAGAAGTTGAAAGATTTTACAGTTTTTAAGGCATAAAACATTTAGCTGAATGCACAGGAATCCACTAAACAATGAGTAGTTCTGAAAAATATTCAGAAGAGCAACAATGCCTATTATATTTTTTTTAAGTGTGAAGAGAAGTTATTTTTAGAAACAGTAAACTATAAGACACAAAATGTGTTAAAAAAAAATCCAATTTAAGGAAAGTTAAGCTAGCAAGAGCCAAATTATTTGTAGGTTGTTAAAAAAAATGGACCTGTTGTGCTCAATTATAACCTCAACATAAACATAAGTACTTTTTTTTTTAATTAATTTTTATTTTTTTAGTTTGTTTTGCTTTACAATACTGTATTCGTTTTGCTACACATCGACATGGATCAGCCACGAGTGTACATGAACTCCCAATCCCGACCCCCACCTCCCCCCTCCCGCCCCACACCCTCTCCCTGGATTATCCCCGTGCATCAGTCCCAAGCATCCTGCATCCTGCATCACACCTGGACTGGCGATTCGTTTCAGTGAAGACTCTTAAATTCTGCCTGTCTTTTGCTTTTGAAATTAACTCAATAATGTTGCATGTTTATTGAAACTCTTTTAGGTGAACATCTGAGTTCAGTACCCGCAAATCTAACTCTTTTGGCAAAATAGCAAGAGACAAGGATAAATGGTAGAAATAAACAATCACCTTTCAAAACCTTCTGAGAAGAAATGCATAGATCATATATCTGTCACTAATCCTCAATCCTTTCTTTGTTACAAGTTGCAAACACAGCTTCCTCTTGAGAGGTATTAGGCCTCAGTAAAAAAAAAAGAACAAAAAAACAAAAAAAGGTCACGTATTTTTCCCTGAAGATATCCAAAATACTATAGTCCTATGAACAGCTTTTGATGTTTTAATCAAAATGACCTATCTTACATGTGAATATTATCTTTTATTCCATTTCCACATTAAACCATCATGATGCTTGTACATCCTACACTTATAACATAAGCTTTAAATATTGCTATATTTAATTCATCCTACTGCACTCCAGAAACAATATTTTTGGTTGAAAATAAATGAATGACTTGTGCCTTAAAGAATTATTTGAAAAGCAATTGCAGATGCTTGATGCCATGATACAGACATAAACCAGTCTTTTGAATACTTGAGAGGTAATTTTATTTACTTAAAACTTGAAAAACCATTGGTCTATAAGCTTTTAGCTTATTCTTATCCTCAAGAATCAACACCCAAATGCAAGATTTTTTTTAATTTTTGTTTTTATTTGTTCTGCTGGGTCTTAGTTGAGGCATATGGGACCTTGAGTCATTGCAGCATGTGGGACCTTTTTGTTGTGGCCTGAAACTCCTAGTTGTAGCATATGGGACCTAGTTCCTTGAGGGTTAACCCAGGTCCCCTGCATTGGGAACACTGAGTCTTAGGCACTGGACCACCAGAGAAGTCCTGCAAGATTTATTTTAAAAGGCAGACTCCTTGGCATCCAAGCATGTCTCGGGCATATCACCGTGAGATTAAAAGTTTATAAAGTATGTAAACGCGAGAGCCCAGAAGCAGACTGCCTTTACACCATCTTGCCTGTCCTCCAAGGCATGTACAAAAGCCGCTTTGTATTCCCTTTTTCTAAAGATTGCTTTGTTGTGTTGTTCAGCCACCCATTTGTGTCTGACTCTTTGTGACCCCATAGACTGCAGCACGCCAGGCCTCCCTGTCCCTTACCACTTCCCAAGTTCATGTCCATTGTGTCAGTGATGCCATCCAGCCCAGATCATCCTCTGATGCCCGCTTCTCCTTCTACCCTCAATCTTTCAATACAGATTGCTTTATCCCGTGTTATATTTCCATTCCGTTACATTTTGGTTTTTCAACCTTTCACAAAAATATTTAAATATTAATATTTGAACGTGAAAAAGAATAGTTACATGTATATATACAACTGAACCACTTGCTGTCCACATGAAACTAACACAACCTTGTTAATCAACTCTACTCTAATATAAAATAAACAGTTAAAAAAAGAAAAAAAATACTATTTTCTAATAGTGTGTGAAACTGCAAACATAAGGAAAATACATTGTGATTAATTGAAACTTTTTTTAAAGTACATATAAACTCTTAATATTAAAAGAATATATAAAAATTTTAGAAAGATGATAATTTTTTTCAATTCACCTATTCCTTGAATTCATGTAAACAATACTTCCCAATAAAAGCAGAGAAAATCCATAACAGCACTTGTTTTTAACAAAAAATAATAATCATGTATGTCACATGAATTCAAGAAAGGTAACATCGGTATGTCAGTGATGGACTAGACTAAATCTAGTTACCAAGGTCCAGAGTAGTAGTCTTAAGAGAAGTTCTAATTTTGAAAGAGATAAGTAAAAGATTATTATTATATTCTTGCAACCCCAACAAAACTCTTTAGGCTAAAAGAGGCCAAGAAAACATGGGCATCAATTTTTCTTGAGAATTTGTTCAAAATTATGCATCAAGTTTCTGGAAAGTTTCAGCTTGTGGCATATAGAGCTATTAATAATTTGAATTCAGCCTTCTACTCCACACACTTTCCCAAGGGCATCCTTTGTCTCTTTTGGGAAGAAGATTGCTTCTCTACCCACTACAAGTGCTAAAACATGCAAAGTACACTTTAGAACAAAACTATCTGACCTATCCATATTAGAATCAATAAATAATTTTAGATTAAAGCATTTCAGAGATAAAAAAATCAATATAACAAAAATTTGATTCAACTGTATAATACATATATTTTAAATATGCTGTACTTGAAACATAGCCTATATACATAAAAGTTAACATTAGTAAAATAGCGTGAATTATTGAAGAAATCCATTATTACAGTGGGAGATTTAAATGAAATTTTCTTTAATTGACAGATGAAACAGATAATAACTAGCAAAATAGTATTGAACAGCAACGTAACAAATATGACACAGAAAACCTGTACAGAATTCCACTTTCAATAATTATTATTGTTCCTTATTTGCAAGCACATATGGAACATATGCATTTAGTAGTTATGATGCAAATCTCAGCAATTTCATTGACAATTTATTATGCATATTGTACTCTTTAGCTACAATGTAATTAAATTGGAAGTTAGTTTTCAAATAATGAATTAAAAAGCCAATATATTTGTAAATAAAAATAAAATTGTTATATAATCTTGAATCATTAAATAATTTTTAAAATATGTATGAATCATAAATTTATATTTAAAGCATTTTATCATATATCATGCAAGTACAGTTTCAGTTTTACATTTATAGTACTAAAAAGCACTTGAAAAGCAGGTAAAAGTTAAATATTTTGATCTGGCAGGCAGTTTCTAACACATACAAAAAATATTAAGTGACTAAAGATTAAGCTTGAAGTAAATTGAAGGAAGTCTTTAGTAAATATAAAGCAGAAATAAATATGGAAAGAGGAAACAAATGATTTGTTCTTTGAAAACTATCAAAATAGTTTTTGATTAAAAAAGAAAACATACTACTACAATCAAGCAAACAAGCAAAAAACATCTTTGGTTAATTAGGAATGAAGAGAACTGATCTAATAAGTCATTCTTCAACACACTAATTTAGGAGACACTGAAAACATTTCCATTTAAAATTAAGATGACAAGATGATTTTTACCACTAAATTTTTATCATTGTTTTGAAAGTCATAGTGATATAATAAGAAAAGGAAAATATAAAAATATTAAGAAGATGGAAGTAAAACTTGCATTATTTGCACACCATGTGATTATATAGAAAAAAATACACTTAAAGCTAAAATTAATCAGTATACAAAAGATCTCAATGTATGGAGTCTATTGCATTTCTATACATTAGAATTATTAGCTCTCAAATATTAGAGTTATAATTTTAAAATGTCACATTTTACTATTGCAAAAAATCTATATGCAAAAGATCTATACTGCAAAAGATATATCTATATCCCAGGCCCCTCTGTCTATGGGATTCTCTAGACAAAAATACTGGAGTGTGTTGCCATTCTGTTCTTCCCAAGTATATAGTACATAGAATTACACAAAAGAATTATAAAAACTTACACAATAGGCATTTACTTAACTGTAAACTTATTAAATCTATAATTATTATAACCATAATTTGCCAATAAATCACTTGTAATAAGAGCATCAGACTCAAATTTAACAGGTGAGCTGTTATAACCTTTCATGGAACACGTATATCACTACATAAACAATTACCATTTTTGTAGACATCAAATATCAATACATAAAATCTCATGTCCTGCTAAAACTAAAACACAAATTAATAAAATGTTATATGAATTGTGTTTCAAAAAGTGAAAAAAAAAATCCTAAAAACTATAAGAACCTAAATTCTCTATGCTGGAAACAAGGGGAAAGACATCTCTGTTTACTATGAACTTTCCCAGAGGCTCAGTGGTAAAGAAATCACTTCTAATGCAGAAGATACAAGAGATGGGATTGATCCTGGGTGGAGAATATCCCCTGGAGTAGGAAATGGCAACCCTCTCCAGTATTATTGCCTGTAATAATCTATGAACATAGGAGCGTGGCCGGCTACAGTCCATGGGTGCAAACAGCTGGATACAGCATGCACGCATGCACATGTCTCTTTACTTACAGCATTTATTAAGAAAATTAATTGCATCTTTTTGTTCTGTTCATTGGAAATGTGTGTATATCTCAAGGACCTGAAAGTCATCACTTTGAAATGTAGTCATCAAAGAAAAGAGTGCTCTTATCTCCCTCTTTCTCTGGAAGGATAAGAGCCAAAATTTGTTGGCCTCTAGCTCCAAGATGCAACATAGCTCCTTCCTAAGGGTGCATGCCTGCATGCATGCTAAGTCACTGCAGTTGTGTCCGACTCTGTGCGACCCCAAGGACAGCAACCCACCAGGCTCCTCTGTCCACAGGATTCTCTAGGCGAGAATACTGGAGTGGGTTGCCATTGCCTTCTCCATCCCTAAGGATATGAGCAGCTTATTTTTCCTTTGGATAAATACAATTAGCTAACACAGAAAACCACTCCAAATACCAAGTGAATTTAGGATGGTCTAGGGCTTCCTTGGTGGCGCAGAGGTTAAAGCGTCTGCCTGCAACGTGGGAGACCTGGATTTGATCCCTGGGTCGGGAAGATCCCCTGGAGAAGGAAGTGGCAACCCACTCCAGTATTCTTGCCTGGAGGAGGAGCTCGGTGGGCTTCAGTCCACAGGTTGCACAGAGTCGGACATGACTGAGCAACTTCACTTTCACTTTCATGTCTGACAAATAGATCATGTGGTCAAGTCCTATTATTTGAGGACTAGGTACTGTTTATCTGGAGAGCATGTGTAAGGTGTGTTATATTTGCTTGCCTGCATAAAGAAGGTAAGATTTCTTTCAGTCTTTGCTGTCCATTTAGGGAAGATCCCCTGGAGAAGGAAGTGGCAACCCACTCCAGTATTCTTGCCTGGAGGAGGAGCTCGGTGGGCTTCAGTCCACAGGTTGCACAGAGTCGGACATGACTGAGCAACTTCACTTTCACTTTCATGTCTGACAAATAGATCATGTGGTCAAGTCCTATTATTTGAGGACTAGGTACTGTTTATCTGGAGAGCATGTGTAAGGTGTGTTATATTTGCTTGCCTGCATAAAGAAGGTAAGATTTCTTTCAGTCTTTGCTGTCCATTTAGGGGATTATCTGTGATGCAATCCACATTGTGGCTTAATGCTTATTCATTAATAAAATTATTTTCTTTCACATCTCTACTTGAGTGGAGAGGTTTTCTGGTTTGGAGGGAGACTGTAATTATATGTCCTCAGCAATTCTGGTGATAAAGACTGTCTGGCAGCTATTGATCAAGACTAGTGAAAGACCTATGGCCATACCAGTCGGTTCAGAGACCCTCCCTTCATTATAACAAGTTCCCCTTCTGTCTCTCCAGTCTTTTGGAATACTAGCTGGAGTAACCACCCTTTCCAAATTCAAGATTTTACTCTTGAATAAGCTTGGGTAATTTTGGCTCTAAAATCCCATCAGAAACACCACATAGTTGGAAAAATATGAGAAGCTAGTAATTGTACCTTCAGGTATTCTCTTTAAAAGTCAATATATATCTTTCATATTTAAAATGAGTATATGGGAATTCAGTCTTGCACTAGCCAGGGATTTTTTTTTTAATTTTGATGAATTAATGTTTTATAGTATTACTTTGGCAGTCCTCATCTTAAGAAAATATATTACTGGCATTTATAGGATGGTTATTCTAAGAAAAATAATTTGGGATAAACAAGAGAAAGGATTGAGGGAAATAGAAGAGGAAATATAAGAATTAATGGTGCTGTCCCTTTCACAGAACCTTCCCCTCTTTTCTTTGCTGTCTCTGCTTCTCCTGCATTTCGTTACCCCTACCTGCCTCAGTCTGACTCCTGGGGAAGGGGAGGTGATGGTCTTTTAGTTGGTGGTTGCCTTCACTTGTGTATTTTCATGTGAAAAGTGTGGAGGACACAGCTTTAGTTCCTAATGATTTATGTGACCTGTGTGAGGACATAGGTTTCTGTTCCTGAGGGCTTAGCCCAAAGTTCATATATTAGACCACCTTCCACCTTCTAGAGTCTCTTCTTATCCACACACCATGTAGCTAGGAAAAGAGATCTAATCAGGGACTAAGGATAACAGATAAACTGTGGCCCCTATGAAGGCAACAACCCCTACCCGCCTCACTCTGACTCCTGGGGAAGGGGAGGTGATGGTCTTTTAGTTGGTGGTTGCCTTCACTTGTGTATTTTCATGTGAAAAGTGTGGAGGACACAGCTTTAGTTCCTAATGATTTATGTGACCTGTGTGAGGACATAGGTTTCTGTTCCTGAGGGCTTAGCCCAAAGTTCATATATTAGACCACCTTCCACCTTCTAGAGTCTCTTCTTATCCACACACCATGTAGCTAGGAAAAGAGATCTAATCAGGGACTAAGGATAACAGATAAACTGTGGCCCCTATGAAGGCAACAGAATAGAGAGTTGTTACTCTCCGTATCTGTAAAAAAGTCAATCAAACAAGGCATTAATATGATAAATGTAAACACAGAAAGAGAGAAAAAAGTGCTATATAATTTAATGTTGGTGTTTTGTTGCAGTGCTAGGAAAACCAGCTCTGTTTGGATCCCCAGCAAAACTATTGTCCTGAGAAGCTACCCAGGCCTAAAGGTACTCTGTTTCTATCTATGTGAATTAAAGTTAATTGAGCCTAATATGAAATATTGACATAATATCTGGTTTAGCATTGTTGAGAATTAATAAGATAATGTATGCAAATCTCCTGATATATTTTTGGCACTTAGGCATTTATTTAATGATAGATCTTATTAAGGTTATAATTATCATAATCATAATTTGCCAATGAATCACTTATAATAAGAGCATCAGACTCAACATTTAATAAGTAAGCTGCTTTAATCTTTTAAGGAACATATACATCACTGACATAAACAATTAAGTTATCTTTTATTGTGGAAATAAAACACTAATAAATCAAATCTAATATCCAGCTAAAATTAAAATATGCCACAATGATTTTTTTTTTATTTCAAAGATGCTAGTGGGGCTCGATAATTTACTGAGATATTAATTTCTGTTTTATTCTCCTTTGTACCTCCATACCGCATTGAAGTGGGCAGAGACACTGTGAGTTTTCTTGCCCCTTCCTTTTGTGTTGCAGGCTAAATAAGAGAAGCATGTATACATCTGTATTCCTGATTTTGGGGTTCTAGATACTTGATGTTCCTGAGGGTGTTTTGCTGATGGAGAAGAGAAACAGGTGGATGGCTTTTAAACTTGTGAAAAAGGGAGGGAAGCTCCCCTAAGATCCTAATTGATGCTAACATTAAAAATATGCTGTGAGTGATGTTCTTGAGACAGCAGGATGAGAGTTAGTAAATACTGAGGGCAGTGTCTGAGTGTAAACCTTAAGGAAATGGGAGCTTGGGCTCCATGGCTCCAACTCTTAGAACTGAAAAATCCAAGTCCTTATGATCTGGAAAGTTAGCTTACAGAAAATGATGGCACAATCAAGAAAAAAGTTACACTTTCTTCAGTTTGTAATCACTGCTTAAGACTCCTTGATTCTTCTGTAAATAGTCTCAATAATGACTGAGTGATTTTCCTAACAGGCTGTACAGGTTCTGAGCCATGTTTAATCTGATTAAAAAACATAGATTTATTTGATGTATTATCTCTTGCATAATAATTGTTGGATATAAAGTTCACATAAAAGAGAGTTTAGTATTTTTAGTTTTTCTGGCAATCCACTCTTTTTAAAATTTATTTTGCTGAAGTATGGTTGATATTAATGTTGTATTAATTTCTGCTGTACAGAAAAATGACTCATTTACACATAGGCACACATATGTTTAATTTTCATTTCCTTTTCTATTATGGCTTAGCACAAGATATTGAAGATAGTTAACCTGTGCTCTACAGTAGGACCTCATGTTTATCCATTCTATATTTAATAGTTTCATCTGGCAATTCACTCTTTTTCTTTAAGCTTTTAATTTTATATTGAAGTATAGTTGATTAGCTGTATTGTGTTAGTTTCAGGTATATAACAAAGTGATTCAGTTGTACATATACATGTATCTGTTCCGTTTCAAATTCTCTTCCCGTTCGAGTTGAACATAATATTGAGCAGAGTTCCCTGTGCTATACAGTAGGTCCTTGTTGGTTATCCATTTTAAATATAGCAGTGTGTACATGTCAATCCCAAACTCCCTAACTGTTCCTCCTCCCCACCATTCCCCCAGTAGTTTAGTATTTTAATGTAACAATCTATCAACTAAAGATATCAAAGTACCAAAATAACCTTAAGTGTTGCATAAAACAAACGACGTTTCTTCCTACTAATGATATTTTTTGTCTATCTTAGTTAGACAAATCATGGTACTTCCATCTTAATCCTCCTATTTAACTGTAAATAAAAGGAGCCCAACAGCTCAGCCAGGTTCTATGAAGAGCCCTCTGTGCTACATGAGTCACATATTATAGGAAATTGAAGACCTATATTAAAGACCATCTGGGCCTGTGATAATAACTTTTCCTGGGTCCAAAATGGGAAATAACATAGACTTGTCCTTTAATGCCACTGCCTTCTTTCCTGCAACATCTTTAAATGCCTATATTTAAAGTATTTGGTTTAAAAATTGATTCAATTGAATTAAACATCAAGGAGGAGAAAGAAGAAAGAAAATAGGTAAAGTATAAAATCCTCAAACTAACCTGAAATATATTCTGCAACAAAGATGTCATGCTGATGGGCTGGTTGATTAGAACAGACATTTTGAGTTCAGTGATCCAGCAGCCCTTAGGAGTCCTGGGAGAGAGCTGCCAATTCTGAGAAATACACTTTTTTTCTGTTTGGCTTTACTGATTAGTTGAAACAGTATTGCCAGGACCCAAATTTCAGTCACATCTTTATTGTTGCTCTGCCTTTATAACGCTTATAAGGTGTGTCTCTTCCTAGTCTTATCACTGATGCTTACCTCCTCATAGTGTGAAGAGGGACCACAGAAGTACCAGATTTCTGCTTTGTTTAAGAAAACCCTGGGGCTTCCAGCACAGCTGCTTCTCAAAGCTGTTGATTTGCAGTATAAAAATTGATCCAAATGGTTTGTTCTCCATCTGTCTTGTGGCCTGCTCTGCTCCACCAATTAGGAGGTGCTAGTTAGCTCTGCTGGTAGCTCTTCTTTTGCTGCTTTCTCAGTAAGCGGAATTGCATCTTGAAGGTATTGCCTCTGATCAGTCTAGCCCCTCTGCATTTGTCCAGGGGAAAACATCATAATCAACAATAATAATAACATAAATTTCTTATCTATACAATGTACTCATCCTTATGCTCATTTTTGGACATAAGAATATCTAGAAGCTTTAAAAAAATAATTTCAGTGCACATGTGGATGGAGTGACCCATGTACAAATATTCCTGTCAACATACATAATAACTTAAAACAATATTTTAAGTAGGTGATCTCTGATCACTTTAGTCAGGAGTATGTCATTCTTCAGATAAACATCAGCTCTGAAAGAGGTTTCCTGAGAGCCTTACTTCTGTTTTCTATAATTTACATTCATTCCATAGACAATGAATGTTGAATTGCTGAATGAATTGATTAATAAATAAATTCACTAATAATGTGTGGAAATGGAAGAGTTAGAAAATGCTAAACAGGATGAAAAACTTGTGTAAAGGAAACCATTACACTTTATGCCACCAGAAGTTTCTTTTAAGTAATAAAGGAAATAAAGTAGGGATAGGAAACAAAAATATCTTTTTAAATAACCTTGTGACATAAACTAATTTTTATGTAAATGGCTATTGATTTTACAATAAGTGGAAGATTTTAGGATATAAGGTGGAAAAACTGCACAGCAATGTTCACAGTCAACTGTTTGCAACACTAATTTATTCCAGAAAGCTCAAGCTGAAGAGAATTAATGCTGGTGTCTATATATAACTGCATTTCAAGAAACAGTGACTACTGTACAGTAGGTACAAAGCTGAGTCAGCATCTTCCAGTTCTGACTGATAATTCTTTTTTTTTAATCCTGTTTATCTTCTCCCCTTGGAGCAGCTGAGGGATACATACACTTTTTATTAGGTAGAAAAGAAGTAATGGCTTTCTTAGTATCTGAGCTCAGCAGCAAAGAAGTCTGCAATTATAGCAAAAAGGAAAAAAAAAAAAACTGAGAAGCTTGCCCCAGTTTTACTTAGAAGCCTGCAACTTGTGTTCATTTTTTCATGAAAAGAGACAGTGTACTGTATCCTCTATGCAGTATCTTGAGAAGGAATGATAAATATAGCAGATACAATAGGCCAGCAGGAAAGTTAAGAGACCAGGAATTATAAGTAGCTAGTTTTGCGTATTCACTAGTTATGAAACCAGGCTTTGATTTCACAGACTTTCTCTTAAAAGAAGTGAGTTATTATAGAATTATATTTCATCTAAGCTTAATTTTTGTCCTTATTCACGAACTTTTTTTTATTCTACAGAGTCAGGGATGCACAAAAACAAAGATTAAAAAAAAAGATACATGTATTTTTCTTCTAACTAGAATTTTTGACTTGTAAAATACCTAATGTGGCATGGTTATTCTCCAAAGATTAGATTTTCACACAACTTTATCAGTTGAAGTATGGGTAGTAAACAGTGATGGTTTTAATTATTATATAATATTGGAATTAAAGCTGACCATTTCCAGTCCTGTGGCCACTGTTGAGTTTTCCAAATTAGCTGGCATATTGAGTGCAGCACTTTCACAGCATCATCTTTTAGGATTTGAAGTAGCTCAGCTGCAATTTCATCACCTCCACTAGCTTAGTTCATAGCAATGTTTCCTAAGCCCACTTGACTTCACAGTCCAGGATATCTGGCTCTAGGTGAGTGACCACACCAGCGTGATTTTCCAGCTCATTAAAACTTTTCTATATAGTTCTTCTGTGTCTTCTTGCCACCTCTTCTTAATATTTTCTGCTTCTGTTAGTTCCATATACTTTCTGTCATTTATTGTACCCATCATTGTATGAAATGTTTGCTTGGTATCTCTAATTTTCTTTAAGAGGTCTCTAGTTTTCCCATCCCATTATTTCCCTCTATTTCTTCAAATTGTTCACTTAAGAAGTCTGTCTTATCTCTCCTTGCTATTTTTTGGAACTGTGAGTTTAGATGGATATATTTTTCCTTTTCTCCTTTCCCTTCCACTTCTCTTCTTTTCACAGCTATTTATAAGGCCTCCTCAGACAATTATTGTGGTTTCTTGCCGTTCTTTTTCTTGGGGATTGTTTTGATCACTGCCTCCTCTTCAATGTTGCAAACGTCCGTCCTAGTTCTTCAGGCACTCTGTCTATCAGATGTAATCCCTTGAATCTATTTGTGACTTCCACTGTATAATATTAAAGGATTTTATTTAGGTCATACCTGAATGGTGTAGTAGTTTCCCCTACTTTCTTCAATTGAAGCTGAATTTTCCAATAAGGATTTCATGATCTGAGCCACAATCAACTCCTCATCTTTTTTTTGCTCTCTGTATAGAGCTTCTCCATCTTTGGCTGCAAAGAATACAGTCATTCTGATTTCAAGATTGACTATTTGGTAATGTCCCTGCGTAGATTTGTCTCCTGTGTTTTTGGAAGAGGGTGTTTACCACCGTGTTCTCTTGACAAAATTCCATTAGTCTTTTTCCGGCTTCATTTTGTCCTCCAAGGCCAACCTTGCCCGTTACTCCAGGTATCTCTTATCTGACTACTTTTGCTTGTAGTCCCCTTTTTGTAGTCTCTTTTTGGTGTTAGTTCTAGAAGGTCTTGTAGGTCTTTATAGAACCGTTTGACTTCATCTTCTTTGGCATTAGTGGTTGGGGCATCAACTTGAGTTACTGTGATGTTGAACAGTTTACCTTGGAAACAAACCAACACCTTTCTGTTGATTTTGAGATTGCCCCCAAGTACTTCCTTTCAGACTCTCTGTTGACTATGATAGTTACTTCATTTCTTCTAAGTGATTCTTGACCACAGCAGTAGAAATAATTTGTTGTTCACTCACTCAATTGTTTCTGACTCTTTGTGACCCCATGGACTTCAACATGCCAGGCATCCCTGCCCTTTAGCATCTCCTGGAGCTTGCTCAAATGTATGTCCGTTGAGTCGGTGATTCCATCCAACCATCTTGTCCTCTGTTGCCTCCTTCTCTTCCTGCCTTCAATCTTTCCCAGAATCAGGATCTTTTCTAATGAACTGGCTCTTCACATCAGGTGGACAAAGTATTGGAGCTTCAGCTTCAGCATCAGTCCTTCCAGTGAATATTCAGGGTTGATTTTCCTTTAGATTGACTAGTTTGATCTCCTTGCATTAAGGGACTCTCAAGAGTCTTCTCCAATACCACCATTCGAAAAGATTAGTTCTTTGGCCCTCAGCCTTCTTTATGGTACAAATTTCACATGGATATGTGGCTATTAGAAAAACCATAACTTTGACTACACAGTATTTGTTGGCAAAGTATGTCTCTGCTTTTTAATCTGCTGTCTAGGTTTGTCATTGCTTTTCTTCCAAGGAGCAAGTGTCTTTAAATTTCATGACTGCAGTCACCATCTGCAGTGATTTTGGAGCCCAAGAAAATAAAGTCTGTCACTGTTTCCATTGTTTCCCCATCTATTTGCAGTGAAATGATGGGACAAGATACTGTGATCTTGGTTTTTTGAAATGTTGAGTTTTAAGCCAGCTTTTTCACTCTCCTCTTTCACCTTCATCTGCATCATCTAAATTAAATTTGCCCTTTCCCATCCATTTTAGTTCACTGATTCCTAAAATGTCGATGTTCACTCTTCCACTGCTATTTGGTCACTTTCAATTTACCTCTACTTATACAACTAACATTTCAGGTTCCCATGCAATATTGTTCTTTACGGCATCGATCTTTAGTTTCGCCACCAGACATATCCACAACTGGGTGTCATTTCTGCTTTGGCTCAGCCTCTTCCCTTCTAGAGCTATTTCTCCTCTCTTCTTCAGTAGCATATTTGACTCCTACTGATGTGGGGGGCTCATTCCCTATATATATATTTTATATATTATATTTATAAATTATATATATATATATATGTCAGTCTCTAAGTAACCTACATAAATATAAGTCTGACAAATAAGGTGTTGGAAATACTTACTTTTTAAAATATTTAATGCTGCTTCATTTTTAAAGTTAAGGTTAATTATATTTAATTTCAGGTGTCTATAGTTCATTGTTTGTTTTCCTGTTGTAAGGAAAGTGCATCTGTGATTGGTGTAGTGAACTTTCAGATAGTTCAGTTCTACTCAGTGTTTCAAAATTAATCATATTGGTAGTAAGTATGTAAATAAATTACTAGCACAAAGTCCTTTGAAATATATATATATATATATACTGAATGTTCTTTGCATGTATTCTCATTAAATAGACATTATAAGCAGGTATATTTTGTGTGATAAAAAACAAAAGCAATTTTTCTATAAATATATTTATAAATGACTTTTTCTACTATATTATAAATAATATTAAAAATGTTTTAGCTCTAAGAAAAATTGCAAATTATGATATAAAATATGAGAGGCAGTCCAGGCTATATAGTTGCTCAAACATGTCAGCAGGAATCTGAGCAACTTCCAGGTTTCTGTTCTTCCCATCTCAGTGTTCTTCTGGCTACAGACTTTATACCAGTTGCAAGATGATTATCATATATCTAGATGAATCTCTTCTCATTAGCATCCCACATATGAAGAAGAAGAGGTCAAAGGTTTGGTCTTGGTTTGTTTCTGCTTTCTCTGAGACTTTATTAGGATCCTTTGATGCAAGTAAAAGAGGAGACTGGAAAAGTTGGCTTAAAGCTCAACATTCAGAAAATGAAGATCATGGCATCTGGTCCCATCACTCCATGGGAAATAGATGGAGAAACAGTGGAAACAGTGTCAGATTTTATTCTTTTGGGCTCCAAAATCACTGCAGATGGTGATTGCAGCCATGAAATTAAACAACGCTTACTCCTTGGAAGAAAAGTTATGACCAACCTAGATAGCATATTTAAAAGCAGAGACATTACTTTGCCGACTAAGGTCTGTCTAGTCAAGGCTATGGTTTTTCCAGTAGTCATGTATGGATGTGAGAGTTGGACTGTGAAGAAGGCTGAGCGCCAAAGAAATGATGCTTTTGAACTGTGGTGTTGGAGAAGACTCTTGAGAGTCCCTTGGACTGCAAGAAGATCCGAACAGTCCATTCTAAAGATCAACCCTGGGATTTCTTTGGAAGGAATGATGCTAAAGCTGAAACTCCAGTACTTTGGCCACCTCATGCGAAGAGTTGACTCATTGGAAAAGACTGGGATGCTGGGAGGGATTGGAGGCAGGAGGAGAAGGAGACGGCCAAAGTGAGATGGCTGGATGGCATCACTGACTCAATGGACGCAAGTCTGAGTGAACTCCGGGAGTTGATGATGGACAGGGAGCCTTGGCATGCTGCGATTCATGGGATCGCAAAGAGTCGGACACGGCTGAGCGACTGAACTGAACTGACTAAAGCATTCTTTCCCTCTCTTTGGCCATATTTGGGTCACATGGTAGCCCTTAGTTGGAGAATGCCAGGCAAAGACACATCTGGCCAAAGGTAAGGCAATTGATATAATTGGCTTTGCTTGACTATGGTTATTTTGGAAATTTGAGAATATTGTTGACCTATAAATCTATTGACTCTAATAGAAAGAAGTGGAAAAGTGGGGAAGGATAACTACAGGT
>SJXQ01009204.1:0-88976 GCA_006408695.1 Aepyceros melampus | reverse complement strand
AAAGAAAAAAAAAAAAAAGAACTGAAGCTACCGAATGAACAAATCACTGACTTAACAAGTTCATATGCTGAAGCAGATTATAAAAAATGTCTTGTGGCAAGATGTATAGTAATAAATTCTGAGTTTTTGCTGTTTTGTGTAGGTGTTCTTTTCTAAAAATGTTAGATCCACCAAATACTGTGAAACATACTACCTTTATGAAACATACTTTTCTGTAATTCTCTGTATCTCTTCTTGTCTGCTTTCCATAACTTCTAAAAATGTAAAGATTTATAGATTTATTAAAAATATATAACCAGGATGCAAGTAGTACAATTTTAGTAATTGTCTCAGTGAGCTATTTTTTGGAATTAATTCTACATTATAATTTTACAGGCAAACCATATGGTTTTTTGTTCATGGCTTTTTATGTAGCTAAAAATAATAACACTTTATTTTTCTTATAATTTTTCTTTTTTCTCATAAAGCAAGTCATAGACTTTTACACTTTGTATCAAATCAAAACTGACATTGGCAGCAGTTTTATAAAATGACCTAAGCTAGGTAGAAATATCAAATCAGAATTTTTTAGAGAACTCCAGTCCTAGCTTCCAAGAAATCCAATAACTAGCTACAGTTATTGATAAGAGTGAGACATGTTCTTTTTTATATGAATTAAATTCAGAGTGTCACAGGGATTCTACCTTGGTAACGCTGGCAGTTCCCCACACAAATTCTTGTGCTTAGAAATGTCTTTATCTTTATTCCTTGGAAATTGAAAGGCATATTCTCTATTACACATGTTAAGTAATCTAAAGCCTGAAAATTCTATATAACCCACAATGCAGTGTTTAATATAGACCTTAATCTTAAATGTAATAGGGCTGATGCCCTCATTTCTTTATTCTCTCTCTGTTTCTCTTCTGATTCCACAGCTTTGCATACTCGCCGTAGGCGAAAAGATCATTGTCTTTTAGGTCCAATCTTATATCCATCTGCCTGATTAATGTGGTACCGAACATGTCAAAAACAGCACTCTTCATACCACCTCACCCCTGCCAACCAGAGATCTTTCTCTGTCTTTTATAATATTTCCCATCTCAACAAATGTATCATCTTTCCCCATTTCTCTTTTATCTCTTACTCCCTACTTCAAATTTAGTCCTGCCAGCTGTATTCCAAGACTTTTCCTCAATTCATCTACTTTTTTCCCTTCATTCTCACAACTACCTCGCTAACCAAAGCCTTTGTCATCTTGTGCCTTGTTGTTCAGTCATAGTCGTGCCCCACTCTTGGCAACCCCATGGATTGCAGCACCCCAGGCTTCCCTGTCCTTCACACTGCTTTTGAAATAGTCTGCTAAGTGAGTCCTTATTTTCATTCTTGCTCTCAAATCATTAATTCTCCACATTACAGTTAATGATTTTCTAAAGGCTAAATTTATTGAACCAACTAATGTGTCTATGGGAAAATACATTCATAATTTTACTCTGGATGCTAGGAACATATACAAAGTAGTAAATAGTTTCAAATCATCGGCAATGGTTTCAATCACTGGGGCAGGGATACTAACATGATCAAGTATAGGTGGTGAAGTATGATTGGGCTGAAGAAAAGGAGAAAGTGGTAAATGAATGGTTGAGACTTGCAAGTGTGCAGTGAGTATGTATATACTTTTGGGATCCAACTCAAATCTTTTTCACATCCTTTCCTTCTATATGGCTTCAGTTTGACCTGCTTCTCTACAATTATTAACTTTTCTATACTAAAATGTTTCTCCTTAAAGGTTTACAATGGAATAGAATTCAACTTTAAAATATCCATGATCTCTTAGCAGTTTCCAACCTGTTTGACAGGGGAGATGGTTTGGGGGTGGTTCAAGCACAGGACATTTATTGTGCACTTTATTATTATTATACCAGCTCTACATCAGATCATCACACATTAGATCTTGGAGGTTGGGGACCCCTGTCTTACAGAATCCTTTTCAAGATTGGTTAGGGATTTTATTCACAGTGGTGGGAAAAGTAGAAGCAAAAGATATTGCTTTCCCCCCACCCACCATGTGAATCTTTTCATCCAGTGTTGCATGTACTACAAAGGAACATGCAGTTTGAGACCATTCTGGGCATGCTCTAAGTTAGCCCTGGCTTGCAGCTTGAAGGATGAACATTCTCAACCCTCATTAGCTACCTTCTGGGGATGAGAGACAGAGGCTTCTCAGCCTCATGAAAAGTTCACTGTCTTTCCTTGCCACATGGCCCCTCCAATCCTGCCATTATGGGGAACAAGTAACAAGGTAGGAAACTCAAGTAGGATGGGGGCCTGGGATTGTAAGAATGGAGGAAATAGCAAAATTCAAGAACTTTCAAACAGGAGGACCCTGTCCTTTTCTAATTTCCTGTTCTAATTATACCTATTCAATTAACTAACAGAAATCTTGAGAAGTAGAATGTAATGGCACCCCACTCCAGTACTCTTCTCTGGAAAATCCCATGGACAGAGGAGCCTGGTGGGCTGCAGTCCATGGGGTCGCTAGGAGTCGGACACGACTGAGCAACTTCACTTTCACTTTTCACTTTCATGCATTGGAGAAGGAAATGGCAACCCACTCCAGTGTTGTTGCCTGGAGAATCCCAGGGACAGGGGAGCCTGGTGGGCTGCCGTCTCTGGGGTCGCACAGAGTCAGATACGACTGAAGCGACTTAGCAGCAGTAGCAGCAGAATGTATCAGGTACCCACTGAGCAATTAAGCTTGCTTCAGCATGCTGAGATCACTGTCAGGTGGCCATGCTTCTTCTCTTTATGAAATAGAGGACATGGGACCACGTAAGACCCCAAGGTTGGAGCAACTCCATGAAATAGTCAAAGCAAGGAGTGGGAATAAAAGCATGGGATGGTCTTCAGTTTTACATTTTGTGCTCCAAGTATTTTTGCATATTTCTTTCTCTTAAGCTTTTGACTGTGTGGATCACAATAAACTGTGGAAAATTCTGAGAGAGACGGGAATACCAGACCACCTGACCTG
Organism: Aepyceros melampus; assembly: GCA_006408695.1. Lineage (NCBI taxonomy): Eukaryota > Metazoa > Chordata > Mammalia > Artiodactyla > Bovidae > Aepyceros > Aepyceros melampus. Next base: position 85,969 of record SJXQ01009204.1, on the reverse strand, counting down.
CCTCTTGAGAAACCTGTATGCAGGTCAGGAAGCAACAGTTAGAACTGGACATGGAACAAAGACTGGTTCCAAATAGGAAAAGGAGTACGTCAAGGCTGTATATTGTCACCCTGCTTATTTAACTTCTATGCAGAGTACATCATGAAACACGCTGGGCTGGAAGAAGCACAAGCTGGAATCAAGATTGCAGGGAGAAATATCAATAACCTCAGATATGCAAATAACACCACCCTTATGGCAAAAGTGAAGAGGAACTAAAAAGCCTCTTGAAAGTGAAAATGGAGAGTGAAAAAGTTGGCTTAAAGCTCAACATTCAGAAAACGAAGATCATGGCATCTGGTCCCGTCATTTCATGGGAAATAGATGGGAAAACAGTGGAGAGTGTCAGACTTTATTTTTTTGGCCTCCAAAATCACTGCAGATGGTGACTGCAGCTATAAAATTAAAAGACGCTTACTCCTTGGAAGAAAAGTTATGACCAACCTAGATAGCATATTGAAAAGCAGAGACATTACTTTGGCAACAAAGGTCCGGCTAGTCAAGGCTATGGTTTTTCCAGTAGTCATGTATGGATGTGAGAGTTGGACTGTGAAGAAGGCTGAGCGCAGAAGAATTGATGCTTTTGAACTGTGGTGTTGGAGAAGACTCTTGAGAGTTCCTTGGACTGCAAGAAGATCCAACCAGTCCATTCTGAAGGAGATCAGCCCTGGGATTTCTTTGGAAGGAATGATGCTAAAGCTGAAACTCCAGTACTTTGGCCACCTCATGCAAAGAGTTGACTCATTGGTAAAGACTCTGATGCTGAGAGGGATTGGGGGCGGGAGGAAAAGGGGACGATCGAGGATGAGATGGCTGGATGGCATCCCTGACTCGATGGACGTGAGTCTGAGTGAACCCCGGGAGTTGGTGATGGACAGGGAGGCCTGGCATGCTGTGATTTTTGGGGTCGCAAAGAGTCGGACACGACTGATCCACTGAACTGAACTGAACTGAAAAGGAAGATAATATCTTAGTATGCTCAATGTGAAAGAAAAATAATCTGGGGCTTTTACCATTAATCATGTAGCAATGCCTCTGGATAAATTTTCAGAGATGAGGGAAACTTTCTATATATGCCTTATGATATAGTAAACCACTGGCTGTAGGTGAGTAGTGAACACTTAAAATGTGGTTTGTGTGACTGAGGAAATTAATTTTTAAATTTAATTTAGTTTAAATTTATACAGCCACATGTGACTAGTAGCCACCATATTGTACATTGAGAATCTAGAGATTTTCTTGCCGGGGAAGAAGCAGTGACGATTTGTTACCCTTGATCTTCAACACAGTCAAACTTGTTTGCTTCCACCCAGCTTAAGATTAGTGTGGGGACTGAGCAGGTCAAGAGTTCAAATGCATGTGAAATTCTTTAAGGAAAGATATCTCACCAGCAGAAGGCTGAGAAGGCAGTGCTGTTGATGTATTTAATTTTATCATGACTGAAGAGTAAAAGACCTACTAAGTCTGAATAACCCTCTGACTTATTTTGACTCTCAGAGCTAGGAGCATTTCTAGTTTAGTGCCTGCAAAGAAGAGCCATTTATCTTTGGCCAAAATAATGCAAAAAATCAGAAACTCACCTCCTAGATTTCCGGAAATACTTTAAATTCAGCCTTGGTTTGCTTTTGAGAGGGACTTGGAGAATCAATATAACTTTAATTTTTTTAATTAAGCAGAAATTGAAGAATGTCATTATTCAATCAGTTTAGAATAATTCAATTTATTCATCATTCATAATTGAATACTAAGGATTCATACTTCCAAAAAGATTTTTAATTAATAAAAATAATGTCTACTTAGTTATGTCTTTCAAGAATATTATATGTACACTTTTTTCCCAGTAATTGAATTTGTTGAGAAATAGCTTGTCATTTAAAAAATAAATGTGCTGAGCTCCTACTATGTGTCATGCATTGTGCTTGGCAAATACAACTAATTAATGCTCTTAACAGTTCTTTTTTAGGAGAGGAAAATAAGGCTGAGAATGGGTCAGTGACTCACCAGTGATCATAGCTTGACAAGCACCGCTTCATAAGGTGTAAAGCCAGATTCCAGCCCATGTCTCCTGATGACAAGTCCATGCTTATCAGAAAGCAAAACAGTTCCTTCTGCCAGTTACATTCACCTATTTTATTTAACCAAGCTACTCAGTCTGTTTAGGTTCACTTTTGTGATGTGTCTCCCACCAAAGGATGCTGATGATCTTAAAGAATTTACAAATTCCAGGCTTAGCTTCTTGGCAACCAGATTATGCTGACTGATGCGTCATCATACCTGGCACTAAACCCTGTAGCTTATTGGAGTGCCAAGGCTTCTGCTAATGGGGCAAAGTTATGGGAAAATCATTCCCCTTCTAAGCCTAATTCCATTTAATTGCTCTTGTTTACCTGGTGGGAAAAGGTTTACATCCCACAGCTCAAGCAAATCAATACTGTGATTTAGCCTGAAGTTACATTAGCTAAATAACAAGAATATCAAGTATCAACTTCTACAGCATTGGCTAATATAATGTAACAATAAAGAGTCTGCCAAAGACTAATCTTCTCCTAAGCTCTAATCAATTCTTAAGGGAAATTGTCAATCCAAATCAATAAGAACTTGAAGGTATGATGAGCATTATAACCTTACATTTTCAGAGGAAGAAATAGAAAAAGTTTGAATAAAGTGATTTAATTCTCTTCTAAATCTTAGTCATAGAGCACAAAACAGAGCCAAGAACCACTAGCTCCTTCTCTCAAAATTTACGTATTATTTGAAATTGATACAGCTCTCCAGTGATATCAACATCAGAAATTACATCACATATTAAGTAATTTGGAAATAGACAGGAGAGTATTGTTTCCATTGCAAAACTTTAATGAGAAGGTTTGTATTCTTCCCTTTCATAAATTAGCACAGGTTGTGCAGGATGGAACCTAGATGTGTGGGTTCAATTCTCAGGTCCATCATTACCAACTTAGTATTTAACCTGTTTTCTGCCTCAGTTTCCTCAGTTTTAGACTAGAATTCACTTGATAAGCCTGTTAGGTTAATGTGTAAAGCCATTAAAATATTGTCTGGCCCATATCTCAGAGTTTATCTTCTATTTCATAATGAATAAAATTGCTATTTTTATTGTCTTTAAGATTTTTCATTATTATTTTTGTTAATGTTTTTCATATTGTTTGAATGTCATTTTTGTTTTAGCTTTTAAAAATACTTGTGTTATTTTGACCCATTTGTTCTGATTCATGGTTTTTCTCTTCTGTCAAACCGTGTCTTCATTTATTTGAAACAGATTTATGATCTGTCATCTTTCAGCCACATGTCCCAGTAGATTCCAAGTAAGAAGCTTAGAATCCTGTAAAACTTTGTCTTCAGAGAGGGTGAAAATAATGCTTTCCCAGATGATTTTTTTTCCAGTGGCAGCAAAAATTTTGAGAATTCTAAAACACTCTTTCCTTCAACAGTTATCTAAAATTAAGCCTTGCACGTCTGACCGCCATGCAACCTCCAAATTTCACTGTTGTGATTGTCTCAGGTATGTTTACCTTCAACAGACTTAGCCGCTCCTCCTCCTTCTCCTCCTCCCCTCGTCTGCTGAATTCCTGTTTGCTGTGAAGAGTGGTGACAAACACTGATCTGAACTAGACCACATTCAGATGAAGTCAGATGGAGGACTTGGCCTCACACCAAACCTTAAAGCAGAGGGGAAGGGTGGAAACTGCTGTCTTGTAAATAGCGAGCCACCCAGTGTGTAAGCCCTGAAAACATGTAAATAACACTACGTCTCATATGCTTTAATTCTCAATTTTGTTATGCTACCTTTGCCAGCTAGTTTAACTGAATATGATTTGCAATGTTATTTTATTGAACATTTTTTGACAATTTGAATACAGCTTTGAATGCAGTGTTAAATCCTCTTCTGGCTCAGCAGATTGCAAAATTGCACGCTCTGTCTACGCATCAAACCCTAGGTCTGGAGGGGATTTCAGACTTGACCTAGTTCAGCACATCCAGAAAATACTGCATTTAAACTTTCTTATAACAGATGGTATCTCAAACTATGCTAAATGGCATCCATATAAGAAGATTAATTATATTACTAAAGACTTTCTTGCAAAGGTTACATTAAGCTTGGCTTCCATTTCTGATAAATTCATACAATTTTGTCTTCTTGTTTAAGGATCGCCAGCCAATTCCAGTGTCTGGACCAGTTAGTTTAATCACCATTTTGTGACTAAGGAGGAAACTAAATATCATAAATTATGTTAACAATTTAGTTCTAAATTTTTTGTGTCAGCTTTATGTGTCAGGTTTGGGAATGGTCAGTTTTTGTTAATCCATCAGGGATCGAGTGTTGGAAAAGTCCCAGAGAAGAGCTACTCTGAAGAACTCTCAGAGAATTCAGCTCAATTCTGGCAGTCCTTTTATAGAGATCTTGACATGGCCAGAAACTACACCAGCATAATACCTAAAGCTTCGGCCTAACAGGAATTCAAATTACAACTACATTACGTTATAATGTGTTTGTGAGAATTACATAAGAAAAAAAAATTGTATATGGTCAAAGGAAGGAAAGTTTGCTTTAATCAATGCCCCAATGATTGAATAGCATATATTCAGTAACACAATAAAGATTTACCCAAACACTGGGCCTTCTATCCTCCTACTTCCTATTATTATTTAGAATTATTTTTCAGTTATAAGTTAACAATGATACGTTGCTTTAAAATATTAAATATATGGCATTTTAAAAATTCACATTGATTTTAAACTTAGCTTTAATTACATTTTTAATGTATTCAAATTGTAGAATACTTCACAATCAGCATCTAAGAGCTGTTCATTTCATTTATGATTAAATAGTCTCATCAATCTATTTAATTTTTTAAGATATTTTCCCCTTAAAAGAAATGAATTGCTGTGTTGTGTGTTTTCTTGGAAACCATTCAGGCTGTATGTGGAGACTTCTGTTCTTATTCTCTCCAGTTGTTCTCTGTTTCAGAAACAGAGGATTGGTTGTATTTCCTAAGCCATGGCAGTTCAGTGAGGCACTGCTGAGATACTAATGAACGATGAGCAGAACTGAAATGTATCATGTCCAAGCCAAAACATTCAATTACTGCTGCCAGACCCACCAGCTCAAAGTCTCTTCCCCTTCTGAGTGACAGCGGAAGAGATCTTGTACTGAAATGGTAGAGACACGAGATCAAAACATCCTACATCACTGAGTTGCCACAAGGACAGTTGCTGGAGGAAACCTATGCCCACACATGGTTTTAATTGAATGAGAAATGAACTTTTTTTTGTATGTTAAGTTGGAGATCTCAGAGTTTTCTATTATTGCAGGAGAACTTGATCTATCTTAATATAACTAGAACTAGATAAAATAAATCTCAGGATAAACTAACTTCCTTGGGATTCTTACTAATACCCATTTAGACCTTATCTTAAAGAGATCAGTCAACTTCCACAACAAGTGTTGGTTCAGTGTCTAATATTTCTAGTCACTACACAAGATACCTGTGAGAGAAAGATTGTGAGGCTACAACCCCTTGACTTTAGATCACATAGAAGCACTTCCTAGGGTTTTGTTGAGCCATTCAGTGGTGGGAAACTTTACTGAAAATATTTTTTTATTACCAAAAAAAATTGTTAATCTGAAAATGGTGCATACACGCATTGTGTGTGCACATCATACATGCTTAATGCACTCAGTCTGCATGAATGTTTTAAACATAGGTGTATGTATATATTTGAAGGAGTAGGGGGCAGAGAGAGAAAGCTACAAGGCACCACATTCTTCAGTTGGTCTTTCACTAAATTCCAAAATCCAGACAGAATAAATTTGTAATCAGTGTAATTGTGGTCTACCTGACACTGTCTTGCACAGAATAAAAATGGTTCCCTGATAACATGGAAATCATATATTTCATTTCCAGCCAGTGTCTAACTGGTGGTCATTTTGTTTGTTTTTTCTTTCTTTTGTAGAATAGGTTGAAATTGAAATGAATTAGTGCAATAAAAAAAAATATTTTACTATTACATTGTATGTGGTTAGTCACTCAGTTGTGTCCAACTCTTTGCAACCCCACAGACTGTAGCCCAGCAGGCTCCTCTGTGCATGGGATTCTCCAGGCATGAATACTGGAGTGGAGAACTTCCTAACCAGGGATCAAATCCAGTTCTCCCTCATTGCAGGCAGATTCTTTACCATCGTGAGCCACCAGGGAAGCCAGTGTACATATTATGTACGTACTATTACATGTACACTTAGTTGCAGTTTTTTGTCCTAAAATAAGTGTAGATTTTTTTGAATTACTATTAATGCCAAAGAAATGCTATTCAGTCACATAACTGTTTCATAGTTGCAGCTTACCTTGCCTCTGACCTTTACCTATGCCACTGGGCAGTGACATACCCATCATATTCAGTTCAGTTGCTCAGTTGTGTCCAACTCATTGCAACCTCATGAATCACAGCACGCCAGGCTTTCATGTCCATCACCAACTCCCAGAGTTCACTCAAACTCATATCCATTGAGTCGGTGATGCCATCCAGCCATCTCATCCTCTGTCGTCCCCTTCTCCCTCTGCCCCCAGTCCCTCCCAGCATCAGAGTCTTTTCCAATGAGTCAACTCTTCACATCAGGTGGCCAAAGCATTGGAGTTTCAGCTTCAGCATTAGTCCTTCCAATGAACACCCAGGACTGATCTCCTTTAGGATGGATTCACTGGATCTCCTTGCAGTCCAAGGGACTCTCAAGAGTCTTCTCCAACACCACAGTTCAAAAGCATCAATTCTTTAGCACTCAGCTTTCTTCCCAGTCCAACTCTCACATCCATACATGACCACTGGAAAAACCATAGCCTTGACCAGATGGACCTTTGCTGGCAAGGTAATATCTCTGCTTTTCAGTATACTATCTAGGTTGGTCATAACTTTCCTTTCAAGGAGTAAGTGTCTTTTAATTTCATGGCTGCAATCACCATCTGCAGTGATTCACATAAATAAAAATACTAGTTTGTGGGAAAGAAACTTATGGAAAATCTGGCCTTAGCTTTTCTTTATTTAGTTGAATAATCTAATTCTTGAAGTGATTAATAATGAGATTATTGTTAACATTTATATTATCCTTTTCATGACTAAATGTTTTTAAAAATGTGTATTTCAACCCTACAATACCTCCTTCAGTGTCTAATGGTGTTCTGATGTCACATATTAGAAAAGTAAGACTAACTAACTTATCTAAGACACACAGGTATCAAGTGAACAAACTATCATCCAGACTTGGATCAGTGCTCTGATAACGTATGTCATCACAGTTTTTAATATTAAAAAATCCTACTTGCAAATGTGCAGGCATGCTCAAGTCATGTCTGACTCCTTGCAGCCCCATAGTCTGTAGCCCACTAGGCTTCTCTTCCATGGGATCCTCCAGGCAAGAATACTGGAGTGGACTGCCATGCCCTCCTCCAGGGGATTTTCCCCACCCAGGAATTGAACCCAGGTCTCCTACATTGCAGGTGGACTCTTTACCATCTAAGCCACAAGGGTAGACTCCAGTTTGCTCTAGAAGTGCCTAAATATCTCTAACAGCATTTCTAGAGCACTAATGATGAGTCACCTGCATCAGAGGCAGCTGGGGTACTTGCTAAAAAGGCAGATTCCTGGTCCTCTACCTAAACTTTATGAGTCAAAATTTTCTAAAGAAGTTTTCAGAAATTTTCACTTTTTACTTGTTTTCCAGATGACTCTAATATACAGTAAAGTTTGAGAACTGCTGAGACATAGTCATTCCCAAACAACTGGGAGACTCTCTCAACCCTTACAGACGTGACTAACATAACACCTCAATAAGCTGCCTTCTGTTTGACTACTTCACCTGTGTCAAGAATCGGGACAGTGAATGCAGTTTAGCTAGTAGTAGGGGCCAAAGAGAGGCAGTGGTAACCAAAAAGCAAGGGGTAACAAGAGGAATGTGTGTTAGTTGCTCAGTAGCGTCTGACTCTTGCAACCCTATGGACTGTAGCCCACCAGGCTCCTCTGTCCATGGGGATTCTCCAGGCAAGAATATTGGACTGAGTTGCCATCACCTACTCCAATACTTCTTCTTAATTTGCAGAGTAATTTGAAGAAACACGGACTTCCCTGGTGGCTCAGAGGTTAAAGCATCTGCCTCTAATGCGGGAGACCCGGGTTCGATCCCTGGGTCGGGAAGATCCCCTGGAGAAGGAAATGGCAACCCACTCCAGTATTCTTGCTTGGAGAATCTCATGGACTGAGGAGCCTGGTGGGCTGCAGTCCATGGGGTCACAAAGAGTCGGACACGACTGAGTGACTTTACTTACTTACTTACTTTTGAAGAAACACTTAACATAAGTATACTAATGGGTTAATTTTAAATACAACATTGACTGCTATCTTTAGGAAATATTAAGAAAGCCAAAATGTATAAATTTGGAGACTTATGCTAAGGAAGAATTTGAATATAAAAAATGAAAATGAAACAGGTGGCTTGGAGTGGTGTCACGTAGTTAGGCAAGCAGTCGTCTACCGCTGGATGGAGAGAAGAGAAACAGACACAAGTAGAGGGTGTGGAGAGTAGCATTTGAGAACAAAACACCGTCTTTACACACATTCTTTTAACCCAGGGTTAAGTGGTGGTATCCTGTTTTGCAGTTTCAAAATTTGAGTCACAGAGAAGTTCCGTGAATTGCCAAAGTTCAATCGGTTAGTCAATGGCAGAATCAACCATCCTCCAGTAACTCCAAACCCACTGCTTTTCCACCCAATTATGCTGCAGTTTCTTTTGTTTTAAGCCTTCCAAGTAATTTGCAGTTCATCTGAAGCTATTGTAACTGTCCGAGTCAATTTGAACTAATATGGCAGAACGCTGGTAAGCACTTAGCATTTTTGAGCATTTCTTGCAATTTCCCCCCTTTGGAATAATTAAAAATTGTTGTGTTTTAATTACAGTGACTTTAAAGATGCTCCAGATTTCTTCCAAACAGCTTTTGTATTTTCTTCCCCTACCTTTCATCGTTAGATTTCTAAACTCTTCTGTATCCCTGTGGAATTTTTCCTTAAGAAGAAACACTAAACCAGTATAGTCCACCTGGGTAACAGGGTGGAGGAGGACACAAAATAAGCTCCACTGAATAGTCAGTGGAAATGATTTCAGGTAGCTCTTCCTGGTTGAAAATCTAATTCTTGAAGTGATTAATAATGAGATTATTGTTAACATTTATATTATCCTTTTCATGACTAAATGTTTTTAAAAATGTGTATTTCAACCCTACAATACCTCCTTCAAGTGTCTAATGGTGTTCTGATGTCACATATTAGAAAAGTAAGACTAACTAACTTATCTAAGACACACAGGTATCAAGTGAACAAACTATCATCCAGACTTGGATCAGTGCTCTGATAACGTATGTCATCACAGTTTTTAATATTAAAAAATCCTACTTGCAAATGTGCAGGCATGCTCAAGTCATGTCTGACTCCTTGCAGCCCCATAGTCTGTAGCCCACTAGGCTTCTCTTCCATGGGATCCTCCAGGCAAGAATACTGGAGTGGACTGCCATGCCCTCCTCCAGGGGATTTTCCCCACCCAGGAATTGAACCCAGGTCTCCTACATTGCAGGTGGACTCTTTACCATCTAAGCCACAAGGGTAGACTCCAGTTTGCTCTAGAAGTGCCTAAATATCTCTAACAGCATTTCTAGAGCACTAATGATGAGTCACCTGCATCAGAGGCAGCTGGGGTACTTGCTAAAAAGGCAGATTCCTGGTCCTCTACCTAAACTTTATGAGTCAAAATTTTCTAAAGAAGTTTTCAGAAATTTTCACTTTTTACTTGTTTTCCAGATGACTCTAATATACAGTAAAGTTTGAGAACTGCTGAGACATAGTCATTCCCAAACAACTGGGAGACTCTCTCAACCCTTACAGACGTGACTAACATAACACCTCAATAAGCTGCCTTCTGTTTGACTACTTCACCTGTGTCAAGAATCGGGACAGTGAATGCAGTTTAGCTAGTAGTAGGGGCCAAAGAGAGGCAGTGGTAACCAAAAAGCAAGGGGTAACAAGAGGAATGTGTGTTAGTTGCTCAGTAGCGTCTGACTCTTGCAACCCTATGGCTGTAGCCCACCAGGCTCCTCTGTCCATGGGGATTCTCCAGGCAAGAATATTGGACTGAGTTGCCATCACCTACTCCAATACTTCTTCTTAATTTGCAGAGTAATTTGAAGAAACACGGACTTCCCTGGTGGCTCAGAGGTTAAAGCATCTGCCTCTAATGCGGGAGACCCGGGTTCGATCCCTGGGTCGGGAAGATCCCCTGGAGAAGGAAATGGCAACCCACTCCAGTATTCTTGCTTGGAGAATCTCATGGACTGAGGAGCCTGGTGGGCTGCAGTCCATGGGGTCACAAAGAGTCGGACACGACTGAGTGACTTTACTTACTTACTTACTTTTGAAGAAACACTTAACATAAGTATACTAATGGGTTAATTTTAAATACAACATTGACTGCTATCTTTAGGAAATATTAAGAAAGCCAAAATGTATAAATTTGGAGACTTATGCTAAGGAAGAATTTGAATATAAAAAATGAAAATGAAACAGGTGGCTTGGAGTGGTGTCACGTAGTTAGGCAAGCAGTCGTCTACCGCTGGATGGAGAGAAGAGAAACAGACACAAGTAGAGGGTGTGGAGAGTAGCATTTGAGAACAAAACACCGTCTTTACACACATTCTTTTAACCCAGGGTTAAGTGGTGGTATCCTGTTTTGCAGTTTCAAAATTTGAGTCACAGAGAAGTTCCGTGAATTGCCAAAGTTCAATCGGTTAGTCAATGGCAGAATCAACCATCCTCCAGTAACTCCAAACCCACTGCTTTTCCACCCAATTATGCTGCAGTTTCTTTTGTTTTAAGCCTTCCAAGTAATTTGCAGTTCATCTGAAGCTATTGTAACTGTCCGAGTCAATTTGAACTAATATGGCAGAACGCTGGTAAGCACTTAGCATTTTTGAGCATTTCTTGCAATTTCCCCCCTTTGGAATAATTAAAAATTGTTGTGTTTTAATTACAGTGACTTTAAAGATGCTCCAGATTTCTTCCAAACAGCTTTTGTATTTTCTTCCCCTACCTTTCATCGTTAATTTCTAAACTCTTCTGTATCCCTGTGGAATTTTTCCTTAAGAAGAAACACTAAACCAGTATAGTCCACCTGGGTAACAGGGTGGAGGAGGACACAAAATAAGCTCCACTGAATAGTCAGTGGAAATGATTTCAGGTAGCTCTTCCTGGTTGAAAACAGTATAAAGGAATACTCTTGCTCCAAATCATTTGGAGACAATTTACAGGCAACAAACGACATGGTCTACATAAAAGCAATAATTCTGATTTCCATGTGTCATCTGCACATTGCACAACTCTGTAAATTGTTCATAGAAACAAATTAGGGGAAAGAAGTAAGTCTGCAATATGCTGTGATTAAAGAGTCACCAAGCACCTCTTACTTGGCTGATAGTTAAGATATATGTTTGTTCATTTTAAAAACCACAAGTTGAATGGAATGGCTCCAACTATAATGTGCAAAGAAAATAGGTAATTGTATTTTGAAGGCAGCAGTGCCCTTTCCATAAATAATCAGATTTTTCTACCCATTAAAAATCACCTTCCTATGCTATATTTAAGAATAGAAATGACTTAGTTTGTATTTATTTCTGAATCATCACTGATTGCTACTCACTTGTTCTCATCTCTCCTTCCTGTGTCACTGCCAGCTCTTCAAAGGATTCCACAGAACAGGGGATGCCCAAGCAGGTGGTGGCCCAACAAGAGATAGCCCTGACTCTTATCGATAGTTTTGTCATTTCAGGCTTTTTTTAAAAAAACCACTTTGTTGTGGTATGATTGATGTGTAAAAGCTACACATATTTAGTAATATGCAACTTTCTGAGTTTGAGGATAAGTATTCAAGGGGATGACAGAGGATGAGATGGCTGGATGGCATCACTGACTTGATGGACGTGAGTTTGGGTGGATTCCAGGAGTTGGTGATGGACAGTGAGGCCTGGTGTGCTGCGATTCATGGGGTCACAAAGAGTCGGACATGACTGAGTGACTGAACTGAACAGAACTGATTCACCATGAAACCAGCACCATCACCAATAGGCAATATCCATAACCTCCCATAACCTGTCCCATTCCCTTTTTATAATAATAATAATTTATTATTATTATTATTTTGTTATATAACACTTAAGTTCTACTCTCAGAGAATCTTAAGTATAAGTACAGTATTGCTATCTATAGGCATTATGCTGTGTAGCAGATCTCCTGAACTAATTTATGGTATATAACTGCAACTTTGTACACTTTGTAATATTCCCCATGTCCCCATAGTAACAGCACCTGGCAATCACCAGTGTGCCTTGTGCTTCTATGAGTTTGAGCGTTTTAGATTATATTGGGTTAACCAAAAAGTTTTTTCTGACTTTTCTGTAAGATGTTACAGAAAAACCTGAGTGAACTTTTTGGCCAAACCAATGCATATAGTAGCTCAGCTGGTAAAGAATCCGCCTGCAATGCAGGAGACCCCAGTTTGATTCCTGGGTCGGGAAGATCCGCTGGAGAAGGGATAGGCTACCCACTCCAGTATTCTTGGGCTTCCCTGGTGGCTCAGCTGCTAAGGAATCCACCTGCAATGGGGGAGATATGGGTTTGATCCCTGGATTGGGAAGAGCCCCTGGAGAAGGGAAAGGCTACCTACTCCAATATTCTGGCCTGGAAATTCCATGGACTCTGTAGTCCATGGGGTCACAAAGAGTTGGGCACCGCTAAGTAACTTACCTTTACATATAAGTAAGATCATATAGTATTTGTTTTTCTGTGTTAGACTTACTTCACTTAGTATCGTCTCCTCCAGATCTAGCCAAGTTGCTGTAAATGGTAAGATATCCTTCTTTTATAAGGCTGAATACTCTTACTGGTTTTATCACATTTTCTTTATCCATTCATTTGTCAATGGACATTTAGTTTGTCACAATATCTTGGTTACCACGAATAATACTGCAATGAACATGGGAGTGCAAATATCTCTTTGAGATCCTTATTTCAGTTCTTTTGGGTAAATACCCTGAAGGGGGGTTTCTAGACTCTCATATGATAGTTCTATCTTTAATGTGTCATGTCCTTCATACTGTCATCTCACAATTATAGACATGTCACTGGCTATTCTTAAGCACTAGAAAAAACAAGAATTGTGATTCTTGCAGAAAAAAATTTTGACCAAGCACTTAGTATTTCCATAATTGAAAATAAAATCCCCAAGTTTAATTCCTTATACCCAATATCATATAGCCACCGATGCCTTGTGCTGTGCTTAGTCACTCAGTTGTGTCCGACCCTTTGCAACCCCATGGACTGTAGCCCACCAGGCTCCTCTGTCCATGGGATTCTCCAGACAAGAATATGGGAGTGGGTTGCCATGTCCTCCTCCAGAGGATCTTTCCAAACCAGGGATTGAACTTGGTCTTCTGCATTGCAGCCAGATTCTTTACCAGCATAACCACTTATAGGAGTTCCTAACCTCCTCACTTCCTGTCCCAAGTATCATTTTTCTCTCCAAGCTATAACACCATATTTTATTCCTCTACCATTTGAATACAAAACCTACTTTTTGGAAAGATTCAGTCATCCAAAAGCTTTATCATCCCAGGACTCAACTCCTCAGCAGTACATTTCCTGAAGTCTAAGGTTTTCTTAGGACTATCAAAAAAAAGAAGAAGAAACTAAACACAGGAAAATGTATGGGTTTCAGGAAAAGCTGAAGTGCTTAGAGGGAAGTTCATAGAACTGATGTCCAACTCTTTTGTGACCCCAAGGGCTGTAGCCTACCAGGCTCCCCTGTCCATGGGATATCACAGACAAGAATACTAGAGTAAGTTGCCATTTCCTTCTCCAGGGTATCTTCCTGACCCGGGGATTGAACCTGCATCTCCTGCTTGGCAAGTGGGTTCTCTACCACTCAGCCACTTGGGAAGCCCAAGTTCTCACCTTTGTTGTTGTTCAGTTGCTCAGTGTGTCCGACTCTGCAATACTATGGACTGCAGCATGCCAGGATTTCCTGTCCTTCACCATCTCCTGGAATTTGCTCAAACTCATGTCCATTGAGTCAGTGATGCCATCAAACCTCTTGCCCTCTGCCATCCCCTTCTCCCCTGCCTTCAATCTTTCCCAGCATCAGGGTCTTTTCTAATGAATCAGCTCTTTGCATCACATGGCCAAAGCATTGGAGCTTCAGCTTCAGTATCACTTGTTCCAATGAATATTCAAGGCTGATCTCCTTTAGGATTGATTGGTTTGATATCCTTGCAGTCCAAGGGACTCTAAAGTGTCTTCTCCAACACTACAGTTCAAAAGCATCAGTTCTTTGGCACTCAGCCTTCTTTATGGTCCAACTTTCACATCCATACATGACTACTAGAAAAACCATAGATTTTACTATATGGGCCTTCATTGGCAAAGTGATGTCTCTGCTTTTTAATACACTGTCTAGATTAGTCATAGCTTTTTTTCCAAGGAGCAAGGACCTTTTAATTTCATGGCAGCAATCACCATCTGCAGTGGTTTTGTAGCCCCCCAAAATAAAAGTCTTTCACTGTCTCTATTTGTTTATCCATCTATTTGCCATGAAGTGATGGGACGGTGATCTTCAGTTTTTGAATGTCAAGTTTTAAGCCAGCTGTTTCACTCTCCTCTTTCACTTTCATCAAGAGGCTGTTTAGTTCTTCTTCCCTTTCTGCCATAAGGGAGGTGTTATCTGAGTATCTGAGGTTATTGTTATTCCTCCTGGCAGTTTTGAGTCCAGCTTGTGCTTCATCCAGTCGAGCATTTTGCATGATGTACTTTGCATATAAGTTAAAAAAGCAGGATGACAATATACAGCTTTGATGCACTCCCATCCCAATTTGGAACCAGTCCATTGTTCCATGTCCAGTTCTAACAGTTGCTTCTTGACCTGCATACAGGTTTTGCAGGAGACAGGTAAGGTGGTCTGATATTCCCATCTCTTGAAGAATTTTCCACTGCTTGTTGTGATTCACACAGTCAAAGGATTTTGCAGAAGTAGATGTTTTTCTGGAATTTTCTTGCTTTTTCCTATGGTCCAATGGATGTTGGCAAGTTGATCTCTGGTTCTCTGCCTTTTCTAAATCCAGCTTATATATCTGGAAGTTCTTGTTCATTTACTGTTTGAAGCCTAGCTTGGAGGATTTTGAGCATTACTTTGCTAGCACATGAAATGAGTGCAATTGTGCAGTAGTTTGAACATTGTTTGGCATTGCCCTTCTTTGGGATTGGAATGAAATCTGAGAAAGTGAGGGGATATATGTTCTTAGAGCTGATTCCCATTGTTGTATCACAGAAACCAACACAACATTGTAAAACAGTTATTCTCTAATAAAATAATTAAATCCAAGATAACCAAAGGTGAAGAACTAATAAGAATTATGGCAGAAATCAATTAAAATGAAAAAGAGAACCAATAGAGAATAAAATCAAACAATATGGTTCTTTGATAAGATCAATGAAATCATTTTTCTAGTCAGGATTTGTAAAAGGGAGGATATAATCTGTTAATATCTGAAATGAAAATAGGGATATCCTTACCAGTCCTGTGGATATTAAAAGGGGAATAAAATAATACGATTAATATGAACAATTCTATATCCACAAGTATGATAGCATATATGAAATGGACCAATTCCCTGAAAGACACAATTTGCCAATACTAATACAAGAAGAAATAGTCCACTGTTTGTTTAAGAAATTGAATCAATAACTAATGATCTTCCAAAACAAAAGCACCAGGCCCAGATGGGTTCACTAGTAAATCCTACCAAATATTTAAGGAAGAAATAATGCCAGTTGTAGACTATCTCTTTCAGAAAATAGAAATAGGGGGAATGCTTACTAATTCATTCATGATGCCAACATTACCCTAATACCAAAACCAAAGACAATAAGAGAAATCTACATACATCTTTCATGGCATAGATGAAAAAAATCCTCAAAAATTTAGCAAATCAAATCCAAAAGGAATGAAGAGAATTAAACACAACAACTAAGTGGGATTTACCCCAAGTATATAAACAGGTTTAATATTTTTAAAATTAATCAACAGGTTGTTGATATCAACATTAATCATTTCAATAGCATAAGCCTTTAATAAAATCCAACACCCATTTTTAATTAAAACTCTTGCAACAGAAGTTGCAGAAAACTAAGATCATGGCATCTAGTCCCATCACGTCATGGGAAATAGATGGGGAAACAGTGGAAACAGTGTCAGACTTTATTTTGGGGGGCTCCAAAATCACTGCAGATGGTGATTGCAGCCATGAAATTAAAAGACGCTTACTCCTTGGAAGAAAAGTTATGACCAACCTAGATAGCATATTGAAAAGCAGAGACATTACTTTGCCAACAAAGGTCCATCTAGTCAAGGCTATGGTTTTTGCAGTAGTCATGTATGAATGTGAAAGTTGGACTGTGGAGAAAGCTGAGCACTGAAGAATTGATGCTTTTGAACTGTGGTGTTGGAGAAAACTCTTGAGAGTCCCTTGGACTGCAAGGAGACAGTCCATCCTAAAGGAGATCAACCCTGGGATTTCTTTGGAAGGAATGATGCTAAAGCTAAAACTCCAATACTTTAGCCACCTCATGCGAAGAGTTAACTCATTGGAAAAGACTCTGATGCTGGGAGGGATTGGAGGCAGGAGGAGAAGGGTAGATGAGATGGCTGGATGGCATCCCTGACTCAATGGATGTGAGTTTGAGTGAACTCCGGGAGTTGGTGATGGACAGGGAGGCCCAGCATGCTGCAATTCATGGGGTCGCAAAGAGTCAGACATGACTGAGTGACTGAACTAATTGAACTGATTTATCAAACTTGGAGTAGAGAGGATATTCAACTTGATAATGAATATATATAATAAACATAAAGTTAACATCACACTTAGTAGCAAGAAACTCAAATCTTTCTGACTAGGATAAGGCAAGGATGTCTCCTCTTTCAACATCTCCTTTTCAACATCATACTGGAAGTCCTTGCTAATGCAATACGACAAGAAAAGGGAATAAAAGGTATACTTATTGGTAACAAGAACAAAAGCATCCTCATTCACAGATGATATGATATTTTATGTAGGTAAACTGAAATAACAAAGAAATCTTGAAACTAATAACCAATCATAGCAAAGTTGCAAGATGCAAAGTTAATATAAAAAATCAAATGCTTTCCTATATAACAGCAATGAACAAATGGAATTTGAAGTTAAAAGAACAATACCATTTACATTAGCACCCCCCTAAATGAAATATTCAGGTGTAAATATAACAAATATACACAAGACCTGGATGAGGAAACTATAAAACTCTGATGAATAAAATAAAAACCTAAATAAATACAGATATTCCATGCCCATGAATAGGAATACTCAATATTGTCAAGATATCAGTTCTCCCCAACTTGATCTATAGATTCGTAATTCCAATCAAAATTATGTCAAGAAAATGAGAAGACAAGCCACAGACTTACAAAAGAAACATCTGATAAAGGACTTTTATCCAAAATATAAAAAGAATTCTTAAAACTTAACCAGAAGCAAACTACCCAATGTAAAAAAAAAAAAAAACGGTCTAAATACCTTAACATATATAGATGGCAAACAAGCATATAAAAAGGTGCTTCACTGTAAATGTCATTAGAAAAATGCATATCAAAACAAGAAGATATCACTACACCCTTATTAGAATAGCCAAAGTGTAGAACATAGACAATACCAAATGCTGGTGAAGATGTGGAACAATAGGAATTCTCAGTTATTCCTGGTGGAAATATTAAATGGTGGAAATTCAAAATGGGAATCTAGTGGAAGGCAATTTAGTGGTTTCTTACAAAACTAGACAAACCCTTATTATACGGTTCAGTGAATCCACTCCTTAGTATTTACCCAAAGAAGCCGAAAACATATTCACACAAAAATTTGCACATGGATGTTTATAGTAGCTTTGTTTATAATTGCCCTAACTTAGAAGCAACCTAGATATCCTCCAATAGATGAATGGATAAATAAACTGTGGTGAAAGTGAAAGTCGCTCAGTCGTGTCCGACTCTGCAACTCCATGGAGTATACAGTCCATGGAATTCTCCAGGCCAGAATAAACTGTGGTACATCCAGACGATGGAATATTATTTAATACTAAAAGGAGATAAACTATCTTACCATGAAAAGACAGGAAAGAAAATAAAAGCATATTAATAAGTGAAAAAAGCCAAGCTAAAGTGGCTACATATAGTTTGATTCCAACTGTGTTACATTCTGAAAAAGGCGAAACTGTGAATATAGTAAAAATAATAATGGTTAGCAGGACCTAGGGTGGAAGGAGGGATAAATGAGTGGAGCACAGAGGATTTTTAGGGCAGTAGAAATATTCTGAATGATACTACTGTGGTGGATACCTTTGTCCAAATTGGTAGAATGTACAACATAAAGAGTGAAACTTCATGTCAACCATGGACTTGGGTGTTGATGTTGTGTCAACATAGGCTCATCAGTTGTAACAAATGGAGCACTCTGATGGAGAATATTCATAACAGAAGGCCACGTGTGTGTGGATGCAGGCAGTATATGGGAAACTGTACCTTTCTCTCAGTTTTGCTGTGTACTTAAAACTGTCTTTAAAAAAAGAAATCTTTTATTAAAAGAAAAAAACAGTGAGAGCTAATTCAGCTGCAAACGTTCTAATGCTGCTCCCTTAGTGGTAAGTAACTGGAAACTATCATTACACTAAAACCTTAAAACCTGGCGGAGCAGCAGCTGTCACCCCAGCATGTTCTGACTCACTCACACAGCACAACCAAGAGCCATATTCAAAAGTTATATTCACAGTGGTCTTGGGAGACATTTTAGCCCTAAATAAGCATAATATATAAGGAGGGAAAGAACTCTGAGTGTTGATGAACAAACCTGGACCTCTCTCCCATGGAATCACAATGAGTGTGCTCAGCAAAGATGGAACAGATGCTAGGAACTTAGAGCTGGACCACAGGTGGCCAGCATCAGGGCAGAAGCTGTGGTCGGACCCTGACCTGGCATGAGACGGGAGATTCAGCTGTGGGACAGAAAGACATATTCTGCACTGGAGCAAAGTCTCACAGTCACAAAACCCTGGTGTCCTATTGTGAGAAGTGGAGGCTTAGATAAGCAGGAGAGGGAAAAGGCACCAGCAGGAGATGGTAAGGTAAGGGAACAAGGTCTCAGACAGAAAGCAGGCAGTGATTTGCAGAAGGCCTGGGAAGGGCTTTTAGTGTCTGAAACCAGAACTGACCATGGAGAGTTCTCTTCTAATGCCACTAGCTTCCTTTAATAAGTTACGTCAACTTTCCTGCATTTTCCATCCTAAGGGCACATAAACTGTGGAAAATTCTGAAAGAGATGGGAATCCCAGACCACCTAACCTGCCTCTTGAGAAACCTGTATGCAGGTCAGGAAGCAACAGTTAGAACTGGACATGGAACAACAGACTGGTTCCAAATAGGAAAAGGAGTATGTCAAGGCTGTATATTGTCACCCTGCTTATTTAACTTATATGCAGAATACATCATGAGAAACACTGGACTGGAAGAAACACAAGCTGGAATCAAGATTGCCGGGAGAAATATCAATCACCTCAGATATGCAGATGACACCACCCTTATGGCAGAAAGTGAAGAGGAGCTGAAAAGCCTCTTGATGAAAGTGAAAGAGGAGAGTGAAAAAGTTGGCTTAAAGCTCAACATTCAGAAAACGAAGATCATGGAATCCGGTCCCATCACTTCATGGGAAATAGATGGGGAAACAGTAGAAATAGTGTCAGACTTTATTTTTCTGGGCTCCAAAATCACTGCAGATGGTGACTGCAGCCATGAAATTAAAAGAAGCTTACTCCTTGGAAGAAAAGTTATGACCCACCTAGATAGCATATTCAAAAGCAGAGACATTACTTTGCCGACTAAGGTCCATCTAGTCAAGGCTATGGTTTTTCCTGTGGTCATGTATGGATGTGAGAGTTGGACTGTGAAGAAGGCTGAGCGCAGAAGAATTGATGCTTTTGAACTGTGGTGTTGGAGAAGACTCTTGAGAGTCCCTTGGACTGCAAGGAGATCCAACCAGTCCATTCTGAAGGAGATCATCCCTGGGGTTTCTTTGGAAGGAATGATGCTAAAGCTGTAACTCCAGTACTTTGGGCACCTTATGCGAAGAGTTGACTCATTGGAAAAGACCCTGATGCTGGAAGGGATTGGGGGAGGAGGAGAAGGGGACGACCGAGGATGAGATGGCTGGATGGCATCACGGAGTCAATGGACGTGAGTCTGAGTGAACTCCGGGAGTTGGTGATGGACAGGGAGGCCTGGCGTACTGCCATTCTTGGGGTCGCAAAGAGTCGGATACGACTGAGCGACTGAACTGAACTGAACTGAAGGGCGCAGCAAAACCACTGCCTCTCGGCACCTCACTCATGGTGCTGACCCATTTCTGCATGGTTTTCTAGGAAGGGTAGAGTGTCATGATGGGTTAAGGCTGCCCTGGGCCAAACATCAGGCGCTTGACTTGTGGCCAGAGAGTTGCCTGCAGTCACACATCAGAGACAAATTAATACTAGCACCAATCTTAAATTTATTTGAGAGACAGGGTAACCATTTACAGGCTCCCAAGTGCTTGCACATCCCCTCTCCCTGAATCCTCAGCTCACATCTGATGTTGCTCAGGCACATCTGGAAGGCCAGGTGCGGGTAGACCACATCTGTAAGAGTTGAGGTAGAGAGACACATCTGCGCTCTCCTCTCCCCACCTTCCTCCCTATCACTTTCTTCAGAAAGCTCAGGGCAGGGTGTCAGGACAGCTGGCTTTAAGCCCCATTCCCCACCACTGATTAACCATGAGTTCAAAGGCAAAGTCACACCATTTCTCTGGGTCTGACTGGTCAGCAGGTGATTTCTAAAGTTCCTTCCGGTTCCAGGGTCCTAGGATACTGTGACAACCGGGAGAGACAGTCACCCTGGACACTTTGCTATTCAAAGAATTTCACAATCCCACCCCCCGCCAAGTTCACAGGTGGTGCATGTCTCTGGATACTTTCACTTAGTGTTTTTGCCACAGTATCATGCACACGTGTGTTTGAGCACATATGTGGATTAACACTGACCTGCTTGGCTCTGGCTCAAATAACGAGGTACAGATGAAAGAATCCATGCTTTCAGCTAAGCTGCTCCAATTACTTGGACAGTAGGTGGCTAAATGAGATTTCACAAATTGACAGCCTGCAGACGGATTTGTCCTGAAGGCCTGTTTTTTGTGGCTGCCTGAGTGTTTCAGAAAAAAAAAAAAAAAATTATATGTTGTTATATTTTAAATTCGGGGTATTTTAAATAAAAAATTAAATGTTCAGATTCACTTTAAAAGCCAAAAATTCTGGCATCATGACATTAAGTGGCTGAAACAAGTTTATCATTATATTGTCCTTTCAGTTCATGTTTTCCAACCCTGGCACTGTTGAGATAGGGAGCTGCATAACTCTTGCTTGTGGGCATCTGTGCTATGGAGTTTAGCTGTCCAGTCCTGTGCCCACCAGGGGCCTCTAGTGGTAGTACATTTTCTTCTCTGTGACAACCAGTGGTGATATTGCCAATATTCCCTGGGGGGCCACATTGCCTCTGGTTGGGAACCATGACTGTCAGTATTTGAGCAGGGACCCCTGGACAACAGAATTTTAAGTGTCCCAAAAGGTGTTGTGCTACCCTCTCCTTTTACAGAGAAGGAAGCTGAAGCTCATCTCTTAGGTGGAGTAACTAGCTCAAAGTGACATGACTGGGATGGCCAGGGGCAAAGCTAGGGCTGGAACCCAAGACTTCTGAATCCTTGTGCAATGCACTTCTCACTTCAACTTGACTGATGTCAAGGCTGCATATTGTCACCCTACTTATTTAAATTATATGCAGAGTATATCATGCAAAATGCCAGGCTGGATGAAGCACAAGCTTCAAAGTTTATAGGAGGAATGTCAATAACCTCAGATACTCAGATGACACCTCCTTTATGGGAGAAAGGGAAGAAGAACTAAAGAGCCTCTTGATGAAAGTGAAAGAGGAGAGTGAAAAAGTTGGCTTAAAACGCAACACTCAGAAAACTAAGATCATGGTATCTGGCCCCATCACTCCATGGCAAATAGATGGGGAAACAGTGACAGACTTTATTTTTTTAGGCTCCAAAATCACTGCAGATGGTGACTGCAGCCATGAAATTAAAAGACACTTGCTCCTTGGAAGGAAAGTTATGACCAACCTAGACAGCTATTAAAAAGCAGAGGCATTACTTTGCCAACAAAGGTCCATCTAGTCAAAGCTATAGTTTTTCCAGTAGTCATATATGGATGTGAGAGTTGGACTATAAAAAAAGCTGAGCACCGAAGAATTGATGTTTTTGAATTGTGGAGTTGGAGAAGACTCTTGAGAGTCCCTTGGACTGCAAGGAGATCCAATCAGTCCATTCTAAAGGAGATCAGTCCTGGGTGTTCATTGGAAGAACTGATGTTGAACCTGAAACTCCAATACTTTTTTGCACCTGATGCGAAGAAGTGACTCATTGGAAAAGACTCTGATGCTGGGAGAGATTAAAGGCAGGAGGAGAAGGGGATGACAGAGGATGAGATGGTTGAATGGCATCACTGACTCGATGGACTTAAGTTTGAGCAGCCTCTGGGAGTTGGTGATGCACCGGGAAGCCTGGCATGCTGCAGTCCATGGGTTCAAAAAGAGTTGGACATGTCTGAGTGACTGAACTGAACTGAAATTTTTACTTAAGAGTGACTTTGTAGCAAACGTTTTAAATATGGTATTTTAGAAGAAGTTACAAGAAATGCTTAGGATAATTGCTAGGTGCCCTTGAGTTGTCCCTTTCTTCCTTACTAAGAAAGTCCTGAAGTTTAGCATGGCACACGGCCCCCCAGCTAAAGACTCCATCTTCTAGCATGTTTTATAGACTGATCTGGCCTTGTGACTGACAATGTCATGTGAGCAGAAGAGATGTAAACGACTTGCACCCTTGAAAAGGGAAAGATTATGCCTCACTTCCCCCTCTCCTCTCCCACTGACTGGAGCATGAACGTGAAAGTAAGAGATGGGAACAGGTTGAGTGTTAAAGATGCGAAACAGGATGAGAGGAGACTGGTCCTGAAACAGTGGTGGTCCTGTCTCAGTCTGGACAAGTTATGGTCAAACAATATCATGAGAGAGAAACTCCTGCCTCCTTTGAGCCACAATTATTATAACTTTTGTTACAATAGCCAGACCTGTTTTCTAACTAATGCTTGCATTATTTTTATATCCTTTGTGCAAATAATCATCTGAGCCTCAGAGACAAATAGGTTCCCTAAAATCACTTATAGAACAGTCCCTCCAAGCAACTCAAATGTGATGCTTTCTCTTAGATGTCAACTCTGATATGGAAATGCCAGTGCAATTATGCAGCTCTCTCCCCAAAGCAAGAGGAGTGTCATAGTCTGAAGCAAGGATGTGTTCCGGAACATCTCCCTGGGTGAGGGGGCAGCAGTGCTCTCTGTTAACCTCTATCCTGGGACCCCAATCACATCAGAGGATGAGCTAGTTTTGCAGTGCAGATAATCCATATGATAGTTCCATACCTCATAATCTTGATCATCTCTACTTTGTACCAATATCATTACTAACACTTTACACTTAAGTGCTTAGGTTTGAAAATTTATATAGTTAAAATGAAATTGTTTAGCACCAAAATAGAGAATTCATTCCAAGATATTTTATTTGTTCACTTGTTAAAAGTTTTAACATTGCATGTTAGTGAGATGTGGGTTCTGAGACCTCTCATGGCATCTCTAATAGATTTCCTTCCAGGGGGCCTCAGAGGCTACTCATGAGATGCTAAAACAGTAGCACTCCCTTGGCTATCTATGACCAGCTTTCTTGCCTCTTCATGGTGATCTCAGTGCTTCTAATACCACCGGGAAGTTTTCGGACTTGATCTAAGTCCAGAGCTGTAGGACAGCTTAGTTATATCTTTGAGCCATAACTGAATGTCAGTCATCCCTGAAGCTATTTCCAAATTAGGCAGGATCATATAAGCAGACAAACTGACTGTCAGAAATGTCTTTCCTCCTGCCTATGCAAGCTCTGGTTATCCATAGAGTACAACGAAAGTCAGGTATTATGGTGACTGTATTACTGGAAAAACCTTGCATTGACACTGTGTTTAGACTTACGCTTTTACTTTGCCATTTCTGAGCACTGAAGAATTGATGCTTCTGAACTGTGGTGCTGGAGAACTCTTGAGAGTCCTTGGACTGCAAGATCAAACCAGTCCACCTAAAGGAAATCAACCCTGACTATTCATTGGAAAGACTGATGCTGAAGCTGAAGCTCCAATACTTTGACTCATTGGAAAAGACCTTGATGCTGGGAAAGATTGAAGGCAGGAGGAGAAAGTGATGACAGAAAATAAGATGGCTGGGTGGCATCACTGACTCGGTAGACATGAGTGTGAGCAAGCTCCAGGAGTTGGTGAGGGACAGGGAAGCTTGGCGTGCTGCAGTCCAGGGGGCCACAAAGAGTCAGACATGACTGAGTGACTGAACTGAAAAATGTATCATTAAATATTTCTCGCTCCTCTCAGTGTTATCTATAAAGTATCAAATGCCACTTAACTAGAGCATCTGAGCTCTCATTCACCAGACTTTAAGTTTATTGTTCTCTACCTAGAGATCTCACCCATTTTATACAACTTCCTTTATCAACAGTAAGTGAAATATAGATCTTACATTTCTTTTTCTTCAACAATTCTTCATTGCTCAGAGAAATATATTCTTATGGTAACATATTTGTGGCTGAGGATCAGTGATAGTAAGGGGGGATAAAAATTATTTTCAGCTGATTAAAAGGTAAGGCTTATTGTCTGTCTTGTCAGGACTGTGAGCGGTAACACAGCCTGCAAGCAAGACAGGATACATTTATTCAACTGCAAATATTGTCTTTTTTTAAATTGAAGTGTAGTTGGGCTACAGATAATATTAGTGAGATAAAATAAGTGAGGGCTCAGATAATATTAGTTTCAGGTGTACAATGTAGTGACAATATTTTTTAGATTATACTCCACTTAAAGATATGACAAAATAATAGCTATATTTTTCCATGATGTATGATGTATCCTCATAGCCTATTTATTTTGCACACAGTAGTTTGTATTTCTTAATCTTTTGCCCCTGCTTTGCCCCTCCCCCCTGCTCCCTCCCCACTGGTGATCACTAGCTTGTTCTCCATATCTGTGAGTCTGTTTTTCTGTTTTGTGGTATATGTTCATTTCTCTTATTTTTTAGATTTCACATGTACAGATAACAAAATATTTGTCTTTCTTTGTCTGTCTTATTTCACTAAGTGTAATACTCTCCATGAGGCTTCCTTGGTGGCTCAGAGGTTAAAGCGTCTGCCTCCAATGTGGGAGACCCGGGTTCGATCCCTGGGTTGGGAAGATCCTCTGGAGAAGGAAATGGCAATCCACTCCAGTATTCTTGCCTGGAGAATCCCATGGATGGAGGAGCCTAGTAGGTTACAGTCCACGGGGTCGCAAAGAGTCGGACACGACTGAGCGACTTCACCTCACCTCACCTTAATACTCTCCATACTACTCAACACAATCTACAGATTTTAATGCAATCCTGATCAAAATACCCATGACCATTTTCAGAGGACTAGAGCAAATAACATTAAAATTTCTGTGGAACCACAATAGACCCTGAATTGTCAAAGCAATCTTGAGAAAAAAGAACAAAACCAGAGGTATCATGCTCCCTGACTGAAGACTATACTACAAAGATACAGTAATCAAAGCAGCATAGTACTAGCACAAAAACAAACACATAAGTCAATAAAACAGAATAGAGAGCTCAGAAATGAACCCACACATCTATGGCCAATTAATCTATGACAAAGAAGGCAAGAATATACAAAGAAGAAAAAAAGAAAAAAAAGACAGTCTCTTGGAGAAAAGACATTCTCTTCAATAAGTGGTGCTGGGAAAGTCAGCCAGCTACATGTCAAAGAATGAAGTTAGAACCTGTCCTTTAATCATATGGGACTTCCCTGATAGCTCAGTTGGTAAAGAATCCACCTGCAATGCAGGAGACCTGGGTTGAGATTCGATTCCTGGGTCAGGAAGATTGGCTGGAGAAGAGATAGGCTACCCACTCCAGTGTTCTTGGGCTTCCCTGGTCCATGGGGTCACAAAGGGTCGGACATGACTGAACAACTTTAGGGGCTTCCCTGATAGCTCAACCCTGGTTCAATTCTGGGGTCATGAAGATCTACTGGAGAAGGGATAGGCTGCCTACTCCAGTATTCTTGGGCTTCTCTGGTGTGGCTCAGCTGGTAAAGAATTTACCTGCAATGTGGGAGACCTGGGTTCAATCCCTGGCTTGGGAAGATCCCCTGGAAAAGGAAAGGCTACCCACTCCAGTATTCTGGCCTGGAGAATTCCATGGACTGTATAATCCATGGGGTTGCAAAGAGTTGGACACGACTGAGTGACTTTCATTTTCATCACATTAAAAAAAGAGAAAGCTCCAAATGAATTAAAGACTGAATTGTTAAGACCTGAAAGCATAAAACTCCAGGGGAGAACATAGGTAGAGCACTTTTTGACATAAATCATAGCAATACATTTTGGACCTATCTCTAGGGCAAAGAAAATGCAAACATTCTTGAAAGGTTTCCATGTTCCTCTGCTTTGGGATAAAACTTTGATAAGAATCTACCTGTAGCTCATGAAGCTTATAGTCTACGGGGTAGCTAAGTAACAAGTGATTTTAAAACCTTGGACTTGGGGATGTCAAGAGGATGATTTCAGAGTGCCAGAAGAACAGGTAGTAGTGATATCCAACTCAGACTTAAAGAATCAGGGATGGCTTTCTGGAAGAGCGGTTGATGTTTAGATGAGACTTGAATAGAAGCAGCCCATGTGAAAAGACAGAGAATAGTATCAAGGGCTCCAGAAATGAGGCAGAGTAATTAGGAAACAGTGAGTAGTTCCAGAAATATGGACCTTGGAGACGGAGTGGCTAACTAATGACAAAAGCAGGAACCAGCTTCAACATCCAGGGAGCTGATGTCTCAAGTAGGTAGGGGTCAGAGGTCAAAACAAACAAGAATCCAACCAGGCTGAGGAAGTTTCATCCATAACATTTTAGGGTGGGGTTGCTGAGGGGAGTGTTAAAAGAAAACCTAGAGAGATTTACTTGATATGAATATTTTATTAAGTGAACTTAATTAATTTTATTAATTGTTCATGATCAGGGGTACTTCAAACCCCAAACTGGTTTGAAGATGCAGGTTCATGACATTACAAGATGCTTATAATGTGAAAATGAGGAAGGTGTTTCATCACAGTGATGGGTTATTTCTGTGGTGGTTTCCAGATGGCAGAAAATTGGTTACACGCAATTATCTTACACCACTTATGGAAGATGAATTACATTTCTTTTATGATTATCTGTGGCATTTATACAAAATAACCTAAGTTAAGCTGTGCTTATGTTCATAAAACAAGCTAGATTTAATTTTGCTTACTTAGGTTAAGTGGTTTTGTTGATTTGGGAGATTTTCAAGCCTTTTCTCCATTTTATTTTATATTAAGAAAAGGAAATAAAAATTTGGGATGTTTACTATCTGTCAGGTGTGGTATATTACCTAGTCAAATTCTGGCACAAATCCTTTAGAAGGTATAATTATCAACATTTCAGAGCTAAGGATCATGCTCTAGAAAAGGTGTCACAAAATTGATGAAGAGTACATCTGGGTTTTAAAGTGATTTCATTCTGAAGCCTGTGTTCTTTCTGTCAATAGAAATGACCAGAGCAAAGGGTCAGCCAAGACAGGGCAGGCTGTAATGAACTGGATTGAAGTAATTTTAGGGAGTCAGACCTGGGCTTTATGCAATCACATGGGGACAGGGTAACATCTGGCACAAGACTTTTAGGGAGAAGGCTCTTTTTGGAAAAACATGATAAACTGACCTGGGTGTGGGACAGGAGGTCTCAAGAGCAAGGTCTAGAAGAAGAACAAAAGCATCATCAAGTTTCTCTACAGAGGAAGTTAACTGGAATCTGAGATATAAGCAGAAATTAGACAGAAAAGAGGAAGAGTTAAGAGAAGGGATCAAGCATGGTGGGAGGTGGAACTTACAGATAAAGATGTCCAGGGAACAAGGTCCCTGGTGATGAGCTTGCTGAAAACTTTGGAATCCAGGAATATAATTTAATCATAAATTGGTTGCTGCTCTATAAACCTAAAGAGTTGCCCCTATTCTCCTATAACAGTGTGGTGCACACAGTTACACAGCTTGGTGTTTAAGATGAAACAGCAAATGTCAAAACAGGAACAAGGAGGCCGCTTGGTGTGGAGGACAGGGAAACAGGAAGGAAGACAGGAAAAACAGAAGGGAGACCAGGCATAGACAAGCAAGGAGCCATACATGGAGTTGTCTGGCTTTAGCCAGAGGCAGCCGGGACAATTGTAAACAACCTCCTGCCCACATGCCAAAGATTAACAGAGTTTGAAAGAGTTGCTAAATGGCTTACCTCATAAGGCATGAGAATTTAAAACAATTTCATTTAAACCTAAAAGGGCAAGTTGACTTTAGCTGACATCTGGTTTATGAAGGGAAGATATTTCTAAAAGAGCTACTCAGGATTAAGTGGGTGACCTCAAGCAGCAGTTAATTTTCCATGGTTGGAAGTGTTTAGGGAAAGGTAATACACACCCTGAGTATGGCAATGGTAGGGCAGGTTCAAGTGTTAGATGAGTATAGACTATAGAACCTTTTGAACTCTCTCCTGACCTTGGAGTCCAAATTCTAAGTCTAGAAAAGTAACTTCCAAGGCTTTTAAACAAATCAAGTGTTCAAGGAAACAGGGCTCAGATTGGGAATGCATGGTGTCAGTGACAAAGCTTAAAGAATTGAAAAGTCCACCCCAACAGGATCAAATTAAAACCATTCACATCCGAGCCACTTTGTTGAGATAAGTTTCTGTTTCAGTGCAGACTTGCACATGTATTCTCTGCCATTCCATAACTAGTGACTTGGTTTAGGCAGCCAGGAGTTGGTCTCAGAGCAGGTAGCAGATACACCTGCCTGATGATGGATCTAACCTGGTGATGTCCTTGTCTTTTGAGATATAGGTCCAGACCCATTTGACCCAGCTCATCCGTGATGTCCACAGGGCTGAGGCACCTTGAGGGATGGAAGCTCGTCAGCTTCAAGAGATGAAACAGTGGTAAAAAGAGAAAGACTGAGAAGCTGCACAGCCAACTCTTTCTTTATGGCTCAGCCACAAAAATCCCTCCAGATGCTCCTTCAATCCCAGACTGTTTCCAAGGACAAAGTACATATCAGTCATTAAAAGATATCTAAAATAATTATATTAAAACAAACAAAAAAAAAGCTTTTTGAATTATCTTTCAAAACATGCCTAGAAGGGTATATATATGCAAGTCAGAGAAAAATACCTAAGTAAGTATGATATCCTGCCAACACTCAAATTTTACATGTAGCTAGGGATGAAGACCTGGGGTACATGAAATTCATAGATGAACATACATTTACAAAAATCAGACTTTATTGGTTTGAATTTCAGTGTGTAAGGTTTTTCTCCACCCACTCATGCTAGAGCAACAGTGAATAGTCAGAAGTCATGAAGGAGGAAGAGAGGCAAATGACTTATCAACCACAGACCAGAGCATCAGCCCTGGAAAACTGAATGTAGGCCTCAGATAAGTGCTGATATTTGAATTAAAACTAAAAGTTCCCACATGAAACCAGCCTAGGAAAGGCATTCTTGATGATTCTCCTAGACTCTCTCATGTGTTAGGTTCTTCCACTGAGCAAGACTGAACACAGATTTGGGGGCCACACCCACATAGAGTCAGGCTTGAGAGACTGAGGAGTTTCATTCTTGCCCCAGAGTGTCCTACTTTTGTGGTAACCAGCAGCAAATTGACAAGCTCATCTACTAGTTCCAAAAGGCTGAATCACATTTAAGCTGCCACTCAGCTTCAGAAATGTTTTTCTTCCAAGAAACTATTTTTTAATTAGTGAAAAATTTTAGAATGTGTGATCACCTATCCTTCCATTTAAAAGCATTTTTGAGTCCCTCTCAAAACCCAGGTATTGTACTAGATTTTTCAGGTACAAAGAGGAAGGCATTGCTGAAATTGCCTAGAGTCTAGTGAATAAGATATTCATGTGAACATGATCAAAACCCAGTGAACCCACCTCTCAAGTCAAGCCTGCCCCAAGTGCCCAACGTGTCCTGAGCATTGGGAGAAGCCTCACAGCCCAGGAGCAGCCTGAGCTGAGCAGCTGATACATGAGTGGGGATTATCAGATGAGAAGCAGGTGAATGGCATTGCAGGATGAGGAACTAGTACCAAACATCCCAAAAGGGGGAAACCATAACAGTGTATAAGGAGAGTCAGTGGTGCCATGATCAAAGTAAGGGGCTGTACTCCCTGACTGCACAAGTTTTCCTAGAAAATGAAAAAATGCTTGGCAATGCTTATTAGCTTTCTTACATTCGAAGTTCAGCAAGTCTAAAGATACTAATTCAGAGCAAAAGGAAATAAAAACTTATCACTCTTTCTTTGTGATGCCTCAACACATGTACCCAGAGTCTTAGGGATTATGTCTCTAGAGTAGTCAGGGATGCTTCTTGGGTGTGTCACCTGTAGTCCACAGTGTTCAAACTTCTATACTTGAACAAAAGCTCTGTTGTTCCTTCCTTGAAAGTCTTTAATGCTATTTGTTCAAAGTGTCCTGCATTTTCATATTTCACTGGGGCCTGGAAATTATGTAGCTGATCCTGAGAATAGGACCTTTTCACAGAATTTGTAACAGTACAATTTTGTTGTATACAAGGTAGAAGGAGGGAGAAGTGGCTGATGAAGTTGAACAGGCAGGTAATGGCATGTATTGGAAGGCCTGGGAGGAGAAAAGGATAAGATGGTAAAAGTAGAAGTGCTGAAGCTCATATCCTTTTATGAAGACCCCAAAATCACAGCTAAACAACCATTGATGAAAAAGACTGGGGCCTACCAAATATGTTATCCTACATCCAGAGACAAAAAAGAAGCCACAGTGAGATGGTAGGAGGGGTGCTTTCACAATATAATCAAATCTCATAACCACTGGGTGGGTGACTCACAAACTGGAAAATAATTCTATCACAGAGGTTCTCCCACAGGAGTGAGAGTTCTGATCCCCATGTCAGGCTCCCCAGCCTGGAGCTCTGGCTTCAGGAGGAGGAGCCTCCAGAGTATTTGATTTTGGGGGCCAGTGGGGCTTGAGTGCAGGAGGTCTACAAGGCTGGGGGAAACATTGACTCCACTCTTGGAGGGCTCAACCAAGGTTTCATGTGCACTGGAAACCTCCCAGGGCAGAGCAGTGACTTCATAGGAGCCTGGGCAGGAGGACCACCTTCAGATCTTGGAGGGTCTCCTGGGAGGTAAGGATTGGCTGTGGCTGGCTGTGAGGACAAGGACATCAGTGGCAGAAGTCCCCGGGGATGTTTATCATTTTGAACTCTCCTAGAGGCCACCATTTTGGCACTGATTCCTAGCCCAACTCAATAGCCTGCAGGCTCCAATGCTGGAACATGTCAGACCAAATAACCCACAGGACAGGAACACAGCCTTACTCATCAACAGACAGACTGCCTAAAGTCATCCTGAGCTCACAGTCACCTCTAGACACAGTCCTGCCCACCAGAGGGGTAAGACCCAGCTTCCCCCACCAGTGGGCAGGCACCAGTCCATACACCAGGAAGCCTGCACAACTTTTTGGACCAACCTCACCAACCAGGGGGGCAGACACCAGAAGCAAGAGGAGCTACAATCCTGCAACCTGTGGAATGGAAACCACCAATGCAGAAAGTTATACAAAATGAGGGGGTTTCCCAGATGGCACTAGTGGTAAAGAACTGACCTGCCAAGAGACATAAGAGACATGGGTTCGATCCCTGGGTAGGGAAGATCCTCTGGAGGAGGGCATGGCAACCCACTGTAGTATTCTTGCCTATAGAATCCCATGGACAGAGGAGTCTGGCAGGCTACCGTCCATAGGATCTCACAGAGTCAGACATGATTGAAATGATTTAGCACGCATGCATACAAAATGAGACAGCAGATAAATATGTATTATAGAAAGGAACAAGACAAAATCCAAGAAGAACAACTAAGTGAAGTGGAGATAGTAAAGAGAATTCAGAATAATGATAATAAAGATCAAAGATCTCAGAAAAAGAATGGAGGATAAGATCTCAGAAAAAGACTGAGAGAATACAAGAAATGTATAACAAAGAGCTAGAAAATTTAAAGAACAGAGTTGAACAGTAACTGAAATGAAAGGCCTGGAAATCTGGCTAAGCATTTAAAATTTGCCTGTAGAAGGACAGTTACTGAAGACTTTGAAAAGAAATTACCATGAAGAGATTTGACTTTAGGTCACTGGTGTAATGAAGGCAAGAGAGTGAAGGTAAAAAAAATTTTAATGCCTTTTCATTGTGCAAATTTCATTTATCGGGGTTACAGTTTTGATCCAAAATGGAAAGCTCTCTGAGAGGAATATGTACTGTGATTAACTTACATTTAGGGTAAATTAAGAGAGCAAGATCTACAAGCACTTTTGAGAACTGGAGGTTAAAAAAAAAAGAATTAGAAAAACAGGAGGCCGAGGGCTCTGGTAGAGATCAAAGGCCACAGGGAGACTGGGTCTTTAGGGGAAAGGTTAGATTTCATTTCATTTTGCACAATATCAACCTGATCCACATGTATTTTTTTTTTCTTCAAATTGCTTTTAGCCCTTGATACCCAAATTCCTGTACAATGTCACAAACCTCCATCCATAGTTCATCAGGCACTCTGTCTATCAGATCTAGTCCCTTAAATCTATCTCTCACTTCCACTGTATAACCATAAGGGATTTGATCTAAGTCATCCCTGAATGGTCTAGTGATTTTCTCCACTTTCTTCAATTTCAGTCTAAATTTGGCAATAAGGAGTTCATGATCTGAGCCACAGTCAGCTCCCAGTCTTGTTTTTGCTGACTCTATAGAGCTTCTCCATCTTTGGCTGCAAAGACTATAATCAATCTGATTTCGGTGTTGACCATCTGGTGATGTCCATGTGTAGAGTCTTCTCTTGTGTTGTTGGAAGAGCTGTGTATTGTCACCCTGCTTATTTAACTTACATGCAGAGTACATCATGAGAAACGCTGGGCTGGAAGAAGCACAAGCTGGAATCAAGATTGCAGGGAGAAATATCAATAACCTCAGATATGCAGATGATACCACCCTTATGGCAGAAAGTGAAGAGGAACTAAAAAGCCTCTTGTTGAAAGTGAAAGAGGAGAGTGAAAAAGTTGGCTTAAAGCTCAACATTCAGAAAACTAAGATCATGGCATCTGGTCCCACCACTTCATGGCAAATAGATGGGGAAACATTGAAACAGTGGCTGACTTTTTTGGGGGGGGGGGCTCCAAAATCACTGCAGATGGTGACTGCAACCATGAAATTAAAAGATGCTTACTCCTTGGAAGGAAAGTTATGACCAAGCTAGATAGCATATTAAAAAGCAGAGACATTACTTTGTCAACAAAGGTCCGTCTAGTCAAGGCTATGGTTTTCCCAGTAGTCATGTATGGATGGGAGAATTGGACTATAAAGAAAGCTGAGCGCCAAAGAATTGATGCTTTTGAACTGTGGTGTTGGAGAAGATTCTTGAGAGTCCCTTGGACTGCAAGGAGATCCAACCAGCCCATCCTAAAGGAAATCAGTCCTGGGTGTTCATTGGAAGGGCTGATATTGAAGGTGAAACTCATACTTTGGCCACCTGATGCGAAGAGCTGACTCATTGGAAAAGACCCTGATGCTGGGAAAGATTGAAGGCAGGAGGAGAAGGGGATGACAAAGGATGAGATGGTTGGATGGCACCACTGACTCAATGGACATGAGTTTGGGTGAACTTTTGGAGTTGGTGATAGACAGGGAGGCTTGGCATGCTGCGGTTCATGGGGTCACAAAGAGTCAGACATGACTGAGCGACTGAACTGAACTGAACTCAGATTCCTGTATTGCTGCAGTTCTCAAAGTGTGGTTTCCAGGAATGCCACATCATTGTCATGTGGAGTTTGTTAAAAGCACATTCTCTGCCCCACCTCAACTTTACTGACTCAGAAATATTGTATGACATCTCTTATATGCGGAATCTAAAAAGAAATTATACAAATGAACTTACAGAACAGAAAGAGACTCACAGACTTAGGGAATGAAGGTGGTTGTCCAGGGGAAGAATGGGGAGGAGGTATAGTTATTGAGTTTGGGACTGACATGTCTGCACTGCTATATTTAAAGTTGATACCCAGCAAGGACATACTGTATAGCACATGGAATTCTCTCAGTGTTATGTGGCAGCCTAGATAGGGCGAGGGGGAGTTTAGGGGAGAATGGTTACATGTACATGTGTGGATGAGTCCCTTTATTGTTCACCTGAAACTATCACAATATTGTTAATCAACCATACCTCAGTGGAAAATAAAAAGTTTAAATTTAAAAAAATATATGTTATCTATGTCTGTCTAATTCAGATATAAAAGAAGGTGGAAATGCCAGTTTGGCATTATAATGAATAATCAGAAGTGATTTTAATACCAAGAGAAGTTCAGCATTGTTATAAATATGCTTTTACATGGATGTATGTTCAGTGAATGATCTAGAATATATATGAGTACAATACCCTCATAGATGATATTGCCATAATTCTAGAACTGGTTTAAAAGGACATATATTATTGTACCAGTTATGAATCATAGCTGCTGGAGTTAATGGTATTTAGCAAAACAAGATAAAGATAATCCTTCTTTTCCTAAGCAAGCATGGTCATTATACACATGAGAAGAATGTTTAATTTGTCCCATCATCTTCCAAATAATCATCCCTGCTGATAATGCTGTAATTTTTCATTTCTTTGTGCCTACATAGCACCCAAATAGTATTGCAGCTATGTTAATACATGTGGAAAAGTCTCATTCATTTACAGTCTGTAATATTTATGAAATGTAGTCTGAGTTGCTGCTAAAACTAGAATTTCTCAGATTCTTTCGATTGTCTTCCATGAGTAATTCAATACACATGGAAGGGTAAAAAAGTAAACACTTTTATGATAATC
Source organism: Aepyceros melampus (assembly GCA_006408695.1). Taxonomy (NCBI): domain Eukaryota; kingdom Metazoa; phylum Chordata; class Mammalia; order Artiodactyla; family Bovidae; genus Aepyceros; species Aepyceros melampus. The sequence goes on along the minus strand of SJXQ01009204.1, from coordinate 50,589 downwards.
CAAATTTTTCCAATGGAATTTTAAACAATTTGACAGTTCAGTCTTGTTAGAAAGTGATATAAAATATATGCTTCTTAGCAAACAATTGTCCAGTAAATATTATAATTCTGTCTCATATTCTTGTACTGGATTGCTTTCTGAGCCTTTCAATAGAATTCTTTCAAATTAGAGCTCAATGATCTTCTTTATGTTTTATCCAAGGTTCAAAATACATGAACCTGTCTGTACTTATTTGAACAATGGCCTCTATATGGTGTCTTTTTCTTTAAATCCAAATATTATGCTCAGCATTTTAGGAATTCTCTATTCCAAATACAGGCAATTAAATTGTCTGTAAGTTACTCAGAGCCTTAGAAAATGAAATGAAACAAGAGTTCGTACTTTGAAATGAGTTCAAAAATGTATACCATTTGTCAATGCTAGTTCCTTTCAAATAGTCCTCATTATCTTCTGGTTCTGCTGTTAACAGATGAAATAATCTGACACAGACTTCTCTAACAAAGATGTTTCCTTCCTAGGAGAAGTTTGGCCTTTCTCAACAATCAAGAATCAAATTCTTGACCTTGAAAATGGGAGACAGAACAGAATGCTTCCTGATGAATAGTAAGCTGAATGAAACTTCAAACAGCCCCCAGGTTAAATAGGGGGACACATATAGGCATCTGTATTGTTTCCGCCAACTTCTAGAACTAACTTGGAGCTGATAGCCAGAGAGCCTCTGCAGTAAGAGAGCACAAATCTGGAACTTGGGAAACCCTGGAGGCAATGCCCAAGGTCAGGGCTCAGATGTAAGTTCACATCAGCGTCCTGGCCTTCATTTGGTGTCATGGCTCTGGACTGATACCAGAAAAAAGTTATCAGCATCTGTTTCTGTTCAGAGTTCGGTCGCTCCCCCATTTTTGCATTGGTCTTGTAATCTAGTGTTCCAAGAGTGTGGTTCTCTTCCTGTCTTAGCAGCCTGGATATAACAAGGAAGGAAGCAAGTGTTTAGGAAATCAATTTACAGGAAGAGATGAAAGAATGATGGTCTCATTTTGAGATATTTAAATATTAACCAAATGAATCTAACTGGTAGACTTTTAAGCAGTATAGAGAAAGTTTTTGGGAGCTAAGATTTCTTCTTAAAACAAAGAGGATAGGGTCACATTTTTATTTTTTCCTTTTTGTCATTTTCTCCCTTTTCTCCCTGAACCACCCCACCTCCCTCCACACCTCCTACTTGGCTGTGGATAAGGATGCCCGTTGACGCTGCTGTATTTCTCTTCCATCACACCTTTTCTAGGGTCTGAAGTTCAGACTGTTCTGTCTTAACTTCCTCTTTCAGTAATGGGCTGTAACAGGAGAGCAGTTCTTAAATGTCTCAGAGGAACTATAAATTGCACGTCTGAAAAATTCACTCCCTACACCCAGTATCTTTTTCTTACCTGGAACGTGAAAGTTGCTCAGTTGTGTCTGACTATTCCCAACCCCATGGACATGTACAGTCCATGGCATTCCCTAGGCCAGACTACTGCAGTGGGTAGCCTTTCCCTTCTCCAGGGGATCTTCCCAACCCAGAGATCAAACGCAGGTCTCCCACATTGCAAGCAGATTCTTTACCAGCTGAGCCACCAGGGACGCCCTTACCTGGAAGGACCTCTGATAGTGGTCCTAGTTGGTCAAGTGAAAAATTTGGAGATACTTGATCCTCGAGGAGTTATTTAAAAATATTATAAGGGCATGGGAGCTTTTATGGAACACAGATAGTGGGAACAGGAGATGTTTTGAAAGTCAGAGGTTGCTTATAGCCTGCAGCATGCAAAGGAAGACAGGAGACGGACTGAATGTGGGCTTTGTGCAGGCAGGGCCGACTGTAACTTCTGAAAACCTCAGCTAGCGTGGAGGCTACAGGTCTAGGGAAGGGCAGTGGAAGGAGGAAAAGGAGCACCAATTCTAATGAGTGAGAGGAGGGAGGATGCACACTTCTTCCCTTGAGCAGATAGCTCCTCTAACCCTCCAGACTCAAAGAAAGTTCCCATTTCCTTTCCTCCTCAGTTTCCACCTCACACGTGGAATCATTTCAGAGACAGGACTAGGTTGTACCAGACAAACATGAGTCTGGGAAAGCAGCCTGATTCCCACCTCACATAGAGCCCAATCTGACAAGCAACAGACATATAATCTGAACAAATTCATATTTTTACTCAGTCTCTCTAGACACAGCCAAAGCTGGGACTGAGGCATGGGAAGGACATTTTCATGCCATAGAAAAATAGTAAAACATGGAAATCCATTCTTTCCTACTTTCACTACTTGCATAGTCACCACTCTCTAACATTTTTTAAAACTCTCCCTTACTCTTAACTCCCAACCTCAATTCCCATTCTCCTTCCAATATAAATTTTCTAGTTTGTCCAGATTGCTCCCAGCTCTTTACTTATATCAAACTGTATGACATGGTCCAGGTGGTGTGTGAGTCTGCAGAGGGGAGGCAGGCAGGTAAAGATTTCGGGGGGAGGGCTTTCCTTGGCTGTAGGAAGAATGAAGAATGAGTGGAGGGAAATGGGCTGATTCCTTTACATGTCTTTCTGCCTACAATGTTCTTTGCCCAATCATTTCTTCGTGGCTCTTTTAAAAAGAAAAAAGAAAAGCAAAACTTGAAAATAGAAGAAAAGGTGATCAGCGTGCCCTTTCAATGTCCTAAGGGTACATTGTCTAATAGGCTCAAGATAGCATTCATTACTTAGGGGATGTACTTTTGTACTTTATTTGACTTACTGTTTACTATTGGTTAAAAGTTCCAGATGTAACAAAGCTACTAAATTTTTTTTTTATGAAGTCTTTTAAAAAAATTTTTTTATGAGAGATCCAGACAATTTTTGTCCACTAGGAAAAATGACCCCAAAGAACATAGTTTATTATCCAGTGGGACATTTACCAGTTTGGTCTTTCTTAGTTGAACATTCTGTTATTAAATTTTGTTTAAATATCAGATACTTGAATGCCTTTTTAACCACTTTTTTTTTTTTTTTGGTTGCATTCATGGCATGAAGAATCTTAGTTCCCTGACCAAGGATCAAACTATCACCCCCTGCAGTGGAAGCGCAGAGTCCTAACCACTGGACTGCTGAGGAAATCCCTGAACCACTCCTAGTATCTTGTTGTTCCTTATTACTCAGTGAATAGAGTAAATCTTTGACATATGCTCAGTTTCTAATCATGTGAGAGTCACTTTTTGACTATTTGAAAACTTTACTTTTAATAACTCTCACTGAATCCCAATTTCCTTCTAATACTTGCTCAAAATGCTAATTTCTTGTGAAAGCTTCCTTTGACTCACTGTATAAAATAACACCATGAGAGAAGCTCAGCATTCCCTAGCCCCCTTCCTTTGTTTTATTTTTCCCACAGCGCTTACCTTCACCTGGTATTTTATTTTGATTTATCAGCCTTGCCTCAGCAGAATATAAACTCTGTGAGATTAAGGACTCTACTTGCTACTACCTGCAGCAGTACCTAGCATGTAATGAATAATTACTGATGTCAAATTAATGCGTTAATACACTAGCATCATGGATCTCTGCCTCACTAACCAACCCTATGCTTGGAACTATAGTGTGTATTAGGAGGTGCAGTACTGCGTACTGAGAGAAATTTGTGTTTTCTTCTGTCTCCACTGAATGATTTATTCTGAGCCCTTGAATGAGACAGACACCTTTACAATTTCAGTTTTCACACCTGTTAATGGGAGCAATAACACACCTGAGAGCACATCTACAACCTGACATACACTTGAACTTTTCATGAAACGTGAAAGTCGCCCAGCTCTTCGCAACTGTGTGGTCCATGGACTTCTCCAGGCCAGAACACTGGCGCGGGTAGCCTTTCCCTTCTCCAGGGGATCTTCCCAACCAGGGATCAAACCCAGGTCTCCCACATTGCAGGCAGATTCTTTACCAGCTGAACCACAGGGAAGCCCAAGAATACTGGAGTGGGTAACCTATCCCTTCTCCAGTGGATTTTCCTGACCCAGGAATCAAACCGGAGTCTCCTGCATTGCAGGTGGCTTCTTTACCAACTGTGCTATTAGGGAAACACCAATATAAAAATAAATGCCAAGTGGAATCGTCATTGTGGCTTACTGCTTACACTATTAATTGTGATTATATAGGAGTGATAACTTTCAGGCAGTATGAAGTCTTTGAGAATCTTCAAGACTAATATTAAACCTGAAAATGTCCTCCTCTTGCTTATTAGCATGTCCAGGGAAAACATTTTTACAAGTGATTTTACTTTAGTGTAAATGGGCCTCTTTCCTTCTTATATAGCATGTGACTAAAAGATTAAACTAACCTCTTAGTATTTTATCATCTTGCCTAAATAAAGGAGAAAAATGTTCTAAGAAATGTCATGGCCAAACTGAACTTAAAGGTAAGTGTGCATCTTGGCAGTTTCTCTGAAAAAAAGCACCTCTTTTATATACATTTTTTTGCATCTCAATATCAGAAAAACAGTCATTTCCCATAGTTATTTTTCCTGCCCAGTAGCTAGAAAATGTCTAAGGAGTGAATGCCTTCCCTAAAACAACAAACTATCTCTGCCCTCAGACAAAATAAAATGGCCTCAGAGACTGGTGTTTCCACAGCTTCAGCAGTTATAGACAGTAAGCAGAAGAGCAGGAGACTTCTCACCAGTGGTAATGATCTAGTGATAAATGCTTCATTGCCCGATTTTAGAAGCTAAAATCAATGGGAGACCTTGACTTCAGAAGACTCTGAGGTTTAACAGCTTAGCTAGCATAAATGCTAACAAAGAGAGTGGAGAAAACCAGGCAGATGGTAACTAGACATCATGGTGATCATTTAGAAATGTATAGAAATACTAAATCACTGTGTTGTGCATCAGGAACTAACATAGTGTTATAGGTCAGTTATACTTCAAAAACAAACAAATACACCTGTAGAAAAAGAGATCAGATTTGGGGTTACCAGAGGCATGGGTTGGGAAGGAGGAGTATTGGATACAGGTAGTCAAAAGCACAAACTTCCAGTTATAAAATAAACAAGTATTAGGGATGCAAAGTACCAGACAATAAATATAATTAATACTTCTGTGTTATATATGAAAGTTGTTAAAGTGAATCCTGAATTCTCATCACAAGGAAAAACACACTTTTCTTTTTCTTTATTTTTATCTGTATAAAATGAAGGATGTTCACTAAACTTATTGTGGCTATCATTTCATGATGTATGTAAGTCAAGTGATTATGTTGTACACTTTGAACTTATATACTGCTGTATGTCAATTATTTGAAAAGACCCTGATGCTGGGAGGGATTGAGGGCAGGAGGAGAAAGGGACAACAGAGGATGAGACGGTTGGTGGCATCACTGACTCGATGGACATGAGTTTGGGTGAACTCTCCAGGAGTTGGTGATGGACAGGGAGGCCTGGCATGCTGCAGTCTGTGGGGTCATAAAGAGTCAGACACGATTGAGTAACTGAACTGACTGAACTGATGTCAATTATAGATAATAAAAAAGGAGAAGAGGGAGTGGAAGAGGGAAAATAGGAAGAAGGAGAATGGAGAGGGCAGGGAGAAGGAGGAGGAGAAACCCATCACCACATTAGAAACATTCTAATAATTGTAAGCATAGAATATCTCTATCCAGCTTCAACAGAAGTTATGAAAATTCTCCAGCCACTTCTCAGGGGAACAAGAGCATCCTCCATGCTAGAAATTCCTGAGCAGAAAGTAGAGTGGCCTGGAACCTTTTCAAAACAAAAGCCAGAAGTTACCAGGGTGCTTGACTCTGCTTACCTTAGTGGAAAGGCTCCCTAAGAACACTTTCCTGCTTTCCTCTGGGTATTCCCTCTTTAAATTCCTTATCAACTGTCTCACCTCTTCCAGATCAAGTTGAAGATTTTAGCAAGAGGAAGATAATCTCTTGCAATAAAACCAAAAAGTAAAGATTTCTGCCTTATGCCACCATAAGACTAGTTGATGGGTGGTAGCATTTTTAGTGGAGAAGGAAATGGGCAACCCACTCCAGTACTCTTGCCTAGAGAATCCCGTGGACAGAGGAGCCTGCTGGGCTGCTGTCCATAGGGTCGCACAGTGTTGGACACGACTGAAGCGACTTAGCAGCAGCAGCGTTTTTAGTGTCTTAATGTAAGCAGGTTCACGCTGCAGGGTGTATATTTCATGGGCTGATGGATTAGAAAGTCCTCTTCACTAAGATGACAGCAGGCCTATTTGAAATGTATTTCTCCTGTCAAAATAATACTGAGAGTAATGCTTACTATACACAGAGAGAGCATCATGGTCAAGAGCATGGACCATAGAGGCAGACAAGTTTCTGACTCCACTGCTTCCTGTCTGTTTCCTAAGCAAGTTATTTAACCTATGTGTTTAGTTTTCTCCACAAAAATAGAGATATTAAAAAGGAAAACAACATCAGCAAACAATTTCAAGTATTTACTACAAGCTAAACATTATTTCCCAGGTGGCACTAGTGGTAAAGAACCCTCCTGTCAATTCAGGAGATGTAAGAAACATGGGTTTTATCCCTGGGTTGGGAAGATCCCTGGAGAAGGAAATGGCAACCTGCTCCAGTATTCTTGTCTGGCAAATTCCATGGCAGAGCAGCCTGGCAGGCTACATAATCCATGGGGTCCCAAAGAGTTGGGCAAAATGGAGCACACACATGTATACACACAGACACTAGCATTATTTCAGGCTTTCAACTTCATCAACTATATTTTACACCTTCAGCCACCCTATGAGGTGGCTGTGCTTTCGTTACGTGGTCCCTGAGTCTCCTCTACTCTCCTGCCCTGAGCACCTAGACACACTAGATACAGGTAAAGGGTGATGACTGCTTTATAAGCGTTATTTCATTTAATTTTCACATCAGTCAAAAGGGGGGACACTCTTACGTGACTAGCTTAACACTTGAGGAAGCTGAAGCACAGAGAAGTTAAGCATCTAATCCAGAGACAGTTAAGAAGTGGTGCTGGGAATTACAGGCAGATGCTAACCGCCATGCTTTTAAATATTATACGTCGTGCCAGAGGCCCCCATGTGTTAAAGGGGGATAAAAACCAACTCAAATCACATGTTTGTGAAAGGGAAACATTTAAAAAGACTGGCTGAAGAGCTGCCTTCAATGCTTGCATCAAAATAAACAGAACTGATAGACACAATCAAAATCTCTGGCTTTAATTTTGTTGTTGTTGGTTTTTTTTTCCCCCCTTCGGTACTGGATTTTATGATGAAGTTTCCATGAGAAAAGGGATCCTGCGGTCATGTAAAATAATCAACAAAAAGAATGCAGGGAAGGGTACTGGTAAGCTTTATGAGGAAATAGCTAACAAGATGTTTGTCTCTATACTGACCTGAAAGCCCCCAAGCTTACTATTTCACATCACAAGATGGCAAAAAGTTGCCCCTAGAGGGCGCCAAAGTGATCATCACGCTTTTTTTTGTCTTGTTATTGTCCTTTTTTTAAAAGAGTATTATTTCTGTAGACTGGGATCTGGCATGGAACCTCTGCATCTCTGAGGGTTTCTAGACGGTCCTTAAAAAGCTCCTCAGGGCCTTCCTCTGGTTTGGGGTGTGGGCCAGGGTCACCCAGAAAGCTTACATGCAGTCGCTGGGTGATAAAAGCCCTGCGGTAACTTGACTTCCCTTAACCGCAGGGCGGCGGAGAGCGTCTAATGCAACCACAAAGTGGTTTCCTGGCACAGAACCTTCCCAACCTTTGGAACGAGATCCTAGGGGATGTTGTTTAGTCTCCATCTTGGAAGTCTTTCTCTTGGCGAGAGGAAAATTCTGATACCCCTCCGTCTGAAAGCAGTTGGACAAAACCTGCGGTGGAGGGAGGGGACAAAAATACTGCCTGTGCGGGTCTCACAAGCCCAGGATCTAGGAGCTGAAGGGAGATGCCTACCCAGTTAGTCCTGAAACAAGCAGGCACACAAATATTGGTGGGATTGACAAACTAGAATATCAGAGTTCTTTGCCATAGGGCAGACTGGTTTTCCTAAAAATGTTAAAAAAATGAAATTTCAGCACAGAATTCTCAGTCCTCCGTAAACCTCCAGAGGCTTCAGGTACTCTGGCAACCCCTAGCTTCTGCTGTCAGCTTGACATGCACTCATTCTAAGGGGTGCCCTCTGTCAAGGTCACAGCGTGGGGCTTAAACAGAAACACAAGCCCCTTGCCATCAGGTGGCCACTTCCGGAACCCGGTTCTGAAGAAACTGAGATGGACCGTCTTAAGACCTTAAGTTTTTTCTTTAAACTATTGCCACTGCTTATTTTTCAGCATTGCCTTTGAGCTAGAAATTGATGTACTTAATGGTTGGTATTGGCTGATGAGACTAAATTACCTGAAAGAATGGCTTTCATCTTATTGCTCAATTTAGGGATTTCTTTCATTTCAAAGCAAGGTTAATTACCTCTAGGAAATGTTAAGCAATTATCCACTAATAATAGCAGGGAAGATGCTCTTGGAAGGCTCAATTCAAGGAGGGAATGACTTTTAGATTTGAATGAATGCTGAAAAAGAAAGAGAACTCTGTTAAGTTTTTAAAGGCTTTAATGGGGGGAGACAAAGTTGCTACTTTTGTCCTTCTGTGGCCTTGGCCATCTGTTCACTCCATTGTTATTTTTTTGAGGAATTGGAGAAAAGACCTACTTTATACACATTTCGTGGAACGCTGGGAAAGATTTAGGGCAGGAAAAGAAGGTGGCAGCAGAGGATGAGATGGTTAGATAGCATCACTGACTCAATGGACATGAATCTGAGCAAACTCCAGGAGACAAGAAAGAACAGGGAAGCCTGAACTGCTGCAGTCTATGGGGTCGCAAAGAGTTGGACACGACTTAGTAACTGAACAACAGCGGCGTGCACAGTCCGTATGATTTTTGACATCCCCTCCTCCTCTGACCACTTAAAACCTAGAGCGGATGTGGCTCAAGTCTCTGATGATCAGTGGGCAGTCACAGAGGTGGGAGCTCCACATTTAAGGTTGCTCTGTAGTAAAAGTGCTTAAAGTTTTCTATCATGTTCTTGGAGTTTGAGCCTAAGCAGAGATGTTCAAAAGCCTGGGCCCTGCTCCAGTACAGTGTGCGCACACGTGCGCGCGCACACACACACACACACAGTACTGAGGTATCTCTCCTCAAGTCACTAAAGGTGGATCAAGCTCTCAAATAGAATTCTCTGTGATTTGCTCCTGTGAAGATTCTATGGCAGGTGGACATAGAGAGCTGAGCAATCAACCTCCTTCTCTTCCTTTGATTCCTTCAGCACAAGGAGTAAGGTTGTACTGTATGTATAGTCCATTCATTCATGCTCAGCTTTCCTCCCTGCTATGGACCCACAGTTCTCATTCCACTCCCATGCTCCTTAGCCTTGGGGGAATGCTGATCAGCAGATACCTGGAGATGCTTCGGAGAATAGGCCAGCCTGGTGCCTAAGGAGGGGCCACTGAGATGTTTCTGTATCAGTGGAGCTGGACAGGTGACACGTGTACACCACCTAATTCTTTCTCTCCAGAAAATAGCAATTCCCTGATTTCATGGGCTAATCCTAAGATGATCTTAGAACCTCCAAATGAAAGCTCTTTAAAATTACAGCATTAATTTTGAATGTGCGTAGGCCTAAATATGACAGAGTTTGATCTTTAAGTTGAAGCTCAGAGTTTTGAGGATCCTGCAAGGAAGAGAATCAACAATATTACTAGCTGCCGACATAATGTGGGGTCTGTTTTGGACAGCTTACCACCTACTGCTGAGACCTCTTTGAACACTTAAAAGTAAAGAAAAATAAGAATACATCATGTGGCAGGTTTGCCAGCTAATGCAGAAGGAAATATAAATCCTTTTTAGACGGAGAGTGAAATTAGTTAAGTTCACTTTACAGAAACTGCAGTCTAAACAGACTCATTTCCCTTCTTATTCTGTGAAGTTCCCAGGGTATTTTGTCACTTAACTAAGCAAAGTTGTTTCCAACCATTGCCTTTTTCATAAGCCGTGTTCTAACTTTTCCGCAACTTTGGGTCTACCTGTTTATTTCCAGTTGTGAAATATCACTGGAATGTCAAGTATTAAAGCTGAAAGGGTCAGTGTCATCCTTTCATTTTATGAACAAGGAAACAGAGACTTCGAGAAGGGAAGTGACTTTCCTAAGTCACACAGCTGGCTAATGGCAAGATGGGCATGGAAAATCAGCCTTCCCGACTCCCAGTCCAACAAAGGTGGGCTTGTCTACTAAAAAAGACACACAACTTGAGAGTTGCAAGTAGAGTTTTATTGGGGGCAAAATGAAGGTGCCCGGGAGGCAGCACCTCAGATAGCTCTGAGAGACTTAAAGAGTCAGTGGGGGAAGATAGATAAGATTTTGGTGAAGGGAGAGTTCAGTGCAATCAAGTTCTTACTTTACAAAAGGTTTTCTTCTAGTCATGAGGAGCTAATATCACCATGAGGGATTTATTGCTTTATTAGCTATGAAGAGAGGCAAGGATTAGGATCATGAAATCAGTTCCTGAAAATATCTATCTAAAGACCTGTTCCACCAGTTTCCCTGGAGCACAGAGTGCCTCACTCTGCACCCTGAACTCCCTCAGGGAGTACTGAAGATCGGCAGCTGCAGCGGCACAGGGTTCAGGCTCTGCAGAGGCAGGTGGCAGATGCCCTTGTGGTTGCTGTTCAGTCACTGGCAAGGCTTTTGGCAAGTGCCAGCTTGCAGTTGAGAGGCCGCACGTGTTACCGGTGACATGAGGCCTTCCCTGAAATGTGAGCAGTGACAGCAGGCCTCCTGCAGTGAGGAGCCGAGGGCACTAAATGCAGCCACAAAGAAAAGGAATACATGGGACCAGATGGAGGTTTTAGATCTCTCAGGCCACGCTTTGCTGCCTCTCAGTATTGGCTCTCTGGAACTAAGTCCCGTTATTCTGACTCAAGAAATCATCCTGACCCTCTTCGGATATTGAGTGTTCTTTCTTACTTTCTTTTTTTTAAAAGAAGTATAGTTGATTTACAATATTGTGTTGATTACTGCTCTATAGCAAAGTGATTCATTTATACATTCTATTTTTATATTCTTTTCCATTATGGTTTTTAACAGGATATTACATATAGTTCTCCATGCTAGATAGTAGGACCTTGATGTTTCTCTCTCTTACATATGAAAGCTTACATCTGCTGACCGCAGCCTCCCACTCCATGCCTCCATTAACCCCCAGCTCCTTGGCAGTGCCAGTCTGTTCTCCATGTCTGTGATTCTGTTTTGGTTTCATAGGTAGGTTCATTCATAGTTTAGATTCCACATATAAGTGATATCCTATGGTATTTGTCCTTCTCTTTTTGACCTCACTTAGTATGAAAATCTCCAGTTGCGGAGCTATGAATGTTCTTATATCCTCATAAGGATGCCATGGGAGTCACTACATTTAAATCTAATGTAAGTAAATACTAAGCCTAAAGTTAAATCTTTAAAGGAAAATTAAGCATTGCAATATAGACTCAGTTCAGTTCAGTTCAGTTCAGTCACTCAGTCGTGTCCCACTCTTTGCGACCCCATGAATCGCAGCACGCCAGGCCTCCCTGTCGATCACCAACTCCTGGAGTTCACTCAGACTCACGTCCATGGAGTCCATGATGCCATCCAGCCATCTCATCCTCGGTCGTCCCCTTGTCCTCCTGCCCCCAATCCTTCTCAGCATCAGAGTCTTTTCCAATGAGTCAACTCTTCGCATGAGGCGGCCAAAGTACTGGAGCTTCAGTTTTAGCATCATTCCTTCCAGAGAAATCCCAGGGCTGATCTCCTTCAGAATGGACTGGTTGGATCTCCTTGCAGTCCAAGGGACTCTCAAGAGTCTTCTCCAACACCACAGTTCAAAGGCATCAATTCTTCGGTGCTCAGCCTTCTTCACAGTCCAACTCTCACATCCATACATGACCACATAGACTTAGCCCATGCTTATATATTACGCAAGTTTGATGATTATATGGTGCCCATTCATTTATTCATTTCCCCATTGATTCATTCAACCAATATTATTGAGCACCTACCATGTCAGGCGATACAGTGTTGATAAAGGCAGGCATATCCCCGGCTCCCTCAGAACTTATAATTTAGTAGGTGTGACAGATATTCAACAAGCGTTAACAGTAAATTATGGAGGACACACCAAGAATCTGCACCAAGCTCCTAGATTGATATTCTGGCTCATGGTTCTTAAGAGGTTAAGTGGTGAGGATATTACGGGTGTTACAATGCTGGAAAGGGGGAAAGCTACTCCAGAAATCAGGATGCAAGGTTTCTGGATGTCTTGTATTGCAATCCCCAGCCCCATAATGCAGAAAATTGCCCCACAGCTTTCATGATCTTGGATACCTCACTGGACAATCACAAATGTGAAAAATCTATTTGTGATTGCTCAAGCCTAAACTCTAACTCTGTGTTTTAGATCTATATGAAGTATGTTTTGCTCAGGTTGAGGATATATTGAATCTTCAAGGAGTGCTCTAATATGGAAGACTACATTTTGTTTTGCTCAGAACTTATAAGCACTGTCCACAATTTCATTAAAGAAGTACCCCCTGTTGCCCCCAGTATGGACACTGCCAATAAAGCACACCTCAGTCAGGTCACACTTTCAGCTACTTCCATAATTAAGGTGGAGCGCAGAGGTGTATTGAAATGTATGCTTAACTGCAAATTACTTTGTTTTTAATACTCCATTACATTAGGATGATATATTGACCTTTTGCATCCACAAATAACTGTAAGTCATTTTGCTTGTGAATTTCATTTCTGGTTGGTTTGTGAGAGTGAACAAGGTCTTAAGGACCAGAAAGAGAACTGTACTGTTCCTGCTCTCTGGTGTCTAAGGATGTCTTTGATGCTTTGCCCACCAAATAGTACTTTTTGAGGAAGGGTAGAGGTGCTTCCAGACCGTCTCTCTTCATGTTTCAGTGGCTCTTTCTCAAGAAGATGACAGATTGAAAAGCAAAACCCAGAGACTTGAAGAGGTGTGGACTGCCTGATTGCCCACCTCTGTATAATTTGCAGGCGACACAAATCTGAAAGCATGTGTCAATCTAGATTTTGGTTTACTGGAACACTGCACTCAGAGGAGGTTTATGTTACTGGTGTATATTCTGTGGGGTTAGAGCCACAAAAAGGGTCCCAGATGCAAAACGGTGGCAGCAAAGGTAGGGACATCCAGGAAGGTGGGACAGGGAGCCCACAAACTTTAGGAACATCCATCTTTTCTCCAGCTTTATCTGCAACTCGATGTTTCTGGCTGAGACACGGCAAGATCTCTTTTGCCTTGCCTTGTCTGCATCAGTGAAACAGTAGCAGGTTCTGGATTGTATACTTAACAGCGATGCTTCGAGGGCCTCAGTGTCCTTCAGAAGCCCCCCCAGACCTCAGCCCAGGAGTTCAGCCTCCTCAGGCGCCATGAAGTTCTCAGGCACTTTTCTGATAACCTCTTATTTTCTAGCCTTCTCTGGAACAAGGGCATGGCAGAACGGAGTGTAGTGTCAGAAACGGAGATAGCAAGTCCTTGCTTACCTAACTTCATTCTTGTTTCTGTGCAAACAAAACCATTTGATAGGTAGCATCTGGGCAAGCAAGGGCAGAGCAAGCCCCAGCCAGACTGGACACTCATGAAAGCCCTGGAAGATGCCTTCCTTGGAATCCTCAGGAGCAGGGTGGGCTTGGCCCCTGAGAAACAACCCCTTGATTGCTGCAGTAGCTGACCACTCTCGAGCCACCATTTTCTTTCTTGAAGGAAGAATTAACCTTGCCATAGAAAAGCTCCTTTAAAAAAAATTATATATCTATTTTCACTGTGCTGGGTCTTCATGACTTTGCACGGGCTTTTTCTAGTTATGGCAAGTGGGGGCTATATTTTCACTGTGGTGACCTCTCTTATTGCAGCTCAGAGTTTTTAGTTGTGGCCCACAGGCTTAGTTGTTCTGTGGCACGTGGAATCTTCCCAGACCAGGGATTGAATCTGTGTCCTCTGCGTTGGCAGGCAGATTCTTGTCCACCTCACCACCAGGGAAGTCCTGGAAGAATTCTTTAAAAAAAAAAAAAGACAACTTTCTTTTTTAAACAAGCAAAAGAAAAATTTTGCAATCTAGACTCTGGAACCTGGCCCTTCTGGTCACAGAGCTGGAGTTGTGATTAGAGCATCTTTAAAATAATGTTAGTGGATGCGTATCTCTGCTGTGAAAGAGAAACTATGGCCTGACAATGGGCAGTGTCATTGGATTCTTGACTTTGGGGAGATCAGCTCTCCTGGTCACTAGGATGTGATGACCACTTTGTTTTGCCAAGGCCTCCAAATTGTCTCAAATGGCAACTAATTCGAGCTGAAATGGACCCCTGTCTAAATCTGACCCAGGGGCTGAGAAGAGTGAGGCTCCGTATCTCATTACAAGAGCTCTCCAGAATCTCCATAATATTGTATATTAAATCCTTAAAATAAGCTGCTTTGTGAGTCTTGGTGCCGGTTCAGTGTTTTCCTTGCAGTGATTATCCGATGCTCTGCTGGCAGCTGAAGTTGGAGTCTGCTTTCCCTTGATATGTTTCCATAAAATCTCTCATCGGCCCAGTGAAACTTGTTGTTAAGGGCAGAGCTAATCTATTGCAGCCTGCCTTGCTGCGTCATGCCAAGAAACTTGGTGTGTTTCTTTCCGCTATTTCCGGAAGGACAGTGCATTTCTTTGGGAGAGTTTTAGCCCCATTGAGCTAGTGAACAATCCAGCTGCAAAGAAAGCTCTTAAAAACAACCTCCTCAACCCATTCTAAAGGCGGGGCCCCTCACCTCCAACAACATCAACATGATTATTTTCACATACATGGGGCTTTAACATATGTGCACATGTGAATATTTAAATATCTGCGTGTTGTGCTAAAAGGAATCTGTGAGGAAGTTTTGTTAAAGTCCTGGGAATTATGAATCCTGGAGTGATATTGTTTCCTAATTCTAATTCCACATCCACTGCCCACCATTCTGTACCTGGTAGTTGCTGGGCACTGGTGATAGAGTGATAAGGTGGTTCCAGTCTAGTAGGGTAGAGAAACAAACAAATAAGTTAGACTTTTGTGTGAGAAATGTGGAAGAGGCAAAATAACTCAACAATACCAAGTAATCTGAAGAGAGAGCAGCAGAGTTGCTTTGAACATGCGGGCTGAGAAGTAAACACATGTGTCGGCAGCTGGGCAGCAGAGTGTCCCAGACGAGGGATGTGCAGTGAAACCATCTGCACTGGCAGGAATGACGTGGACCATGGGAGGACACCCCGGGCCACACCCCTCCCTTGTGTTTTCCCCAGAAGCTTGTTTATGAGACTTTCTCCGTTCTGATTGGTCCAGGCCTCTATTGTGATTCCCAGCACCAGCAGCTTTTGGCTCCATCTCCTCTCTTGGACTGGTCCCAGGAACAGCATTGCTCCCCTAGCTGAGCATCCTCCCTACCAAACCTCAAGGCCTTCACCCCGGGCTGCCCTCTTCCTGATCCCTTGTTTCCAGGTGCCAGGGCAGCCTCAGGCACACCCTGCCTCACCTCAGTTCTTGCAGGGCCAGGGAGCTTGGTTTGGTTTAGTTTTGCTTCCTCCTCAGATCTCACCCTCTTCCTGCCATTTGGAAAGAAAATCCAGGGCTCTAGGCATCAATAAAACAAACAAACTGGCAGATACATTAAAGAGCCAAAGTCTGTGTCAAGAATCAAAACAAACCAAAACTAAATCCTAACAATTTTTTTTTCTTTTCTTATAGGACCTGTGCCCTTAAAAAAAAATTGGGGAGTATAGTTTATTTACAGTGTTGTGTTAGCTTCAGGTGTATAGTAAAGTGAATCAGTTATCCATACATACACATCCACTCTTTTTTAGATCCTTTTCCCATGTAGGCCATTACAGAGTATTGAGTTCTATGTGCTATACAATAGGTCATTATTACTTATCTATTTTATACATAGTAGTATGTATATGCCAGTCCGGATCTCGCAATTTATCCCTCTCCCACAGTCCCTGGTAACCATAATTTTGTTTTCTTCAACTGTGACTCTATTTCTGTTCTGTAGATAAATTCATTTTTACTCTTTATTTTTTAGATTCCACACATAGGCGATATCATATGATATTTGTCTTTTTACATCTGACTTACTTTACTCAGTATGAAAATCTCTAAATCTGTCCGTGTAGCTGCAAATGGCATTACTTCATCTTTTGATGACTGAGTAATATTTCATTGTGTATATGTAACACTTCTTTTTTTTTAATTTTTATTTTTACTTTATTTTGCTTTACAATACTGTGTTGGTTTTGCCATACATTGACATGAATCCGCCACGGGTGTACATGAGTTCCCAATCCTGAGCCCCCCTCCCACCTCCCACCCCATATCATCTCTCTGAGTCATCCCAGTGCACCAGCCCCAAGCATCCTGTATCCTGCATCGAACATAGACCGGCGATTCGTTTCTTACATGATAGTATACATTTTTCAGTGCCATTCTCCCAAATCATCCCACCATCTCCCTCTCCCTCAGAATCCAAAAGTCCATTCTATGCATCTGTATCTCTTTTGCTGTCTTCATACAGGCTTATCATTACCATCTTTCTAAATTCCATATATATGTGTAAGTATACTGTATTGGTGTTTTTTTTTTTTTTCTGGTTTACTTCACTGTATAATCGGCTCCAGCTTCATCCACCTCATTAGAACTGATTCAAATGTATTCTTTTTAATAGCTGAGTAATACTCCATTGTGTATATGTACCACTGCTTTCTTATCCATTCATCTGCTGATGGACTTCTAGGTTGCTTCCATGTCCTGGCTATTATAAACAGTGCTGCGATGAACATTGGGGTACACGTGTCTCTTTCAATGCTGGTTTCCTTGGTGTGTATGCCCAGCAGTGGGATCGCTGGGTCATAAGGCAGTTCTATTTGAAATTTTTTAAGGAATCTCCACACTGTTCTCCATAGTGACTGTACTAGTTTGCATTCCCACCAACAGTGTAAGAGGGTTCCCTTTTCTCCACACCCTCTCCAGCATTTATTGCTTGTAGATTTTTGGATCACAGCCATTCTAACTGGTGTGAAATATTTTTTAAGGAATCTCCACACTGTTCTCCATAGTGGCTGTACTAGTTTGCATTCCCACCAACAGTGTAAGAGGGTTCCCTTTTCTCCACACCCTCTCCAGCATTTATTGCTTGTAGATTTTTGGATCACAGCCATTCTAACTGGTGTGAAATGGTACCTCATTGTGGTCTTGATTTGCATTTCTCTGATAATGAGTGATGTTGAGCATCTTTTCATGTGTTGTTAGCCATTCGTATGTCTTCTTTGGAGAAATGTCTATTTAGTTCTTTGGCCCATTTTTTGATTGGGTCATTTATTTTTCTGGAATTGAGCTGCATAAGTTGCTTGTATATTTTTGAGATTAGTTGTTTGTCAGTTGCTTCATTTGCTATTATTTTCTCCCATTCAGAAGGCTGTCTTTTCCCCTTGCTTATAGTTTCCTTTGTTGTGCAGAAGCTTTTAATTTTAATTAGATCCCATTTGTTTATTTTTGCTTTTTTTCCAGTATTCTGGGAGGTGAATCCATTTGTCTATTGATGGACATTTAGGTTGCTTCCATGTGCTGGCTCTTCTAAACAGTGCTGCTATGAACATTGGGGCACAGATATCTTTTTGAATTATGGTTTTCTCTGGATATATGCCTAAGAGTGGGATAGCTGGATTCTATGGTATAGCCACTATGCAGAACAGTATGAAGATTTCTTAAAAAAAACTAAAACTAGGACCTGTGCCTTTTATTCCCAGGTGCCAAAGTATTAAGAGGCAATTAGTGGAAACAGTGTCAAACTTCATTTATTTGGGCTCCAAAATCACTGCAGATGGTGACTGCAGCCATGAAATGAAAAGACGCTTACTCCTTGGAAGAAAAGTTATGACCAACCCAGATAGTATATTCAAAAGCAGAGACATTACTTTGCCGACTAAGGTCCATCTAGTCAAGGCTATGGTTTTTCCAGTGGTCATGTATGGATGTGAGAGTTGGACTGTAAAGAAGGCTGAGCACTGAAGAATTGATGCTTTTTTGTTGGAGAAGACTCTTGAGATCCCTTGGACTGCAAGGAGATCTAACCAGTCCATTCTGAAGGAGATCAGCCCTGGGATTTCTTTGGAAGGAATGATGCTGAAGCTGAAGCTCCAGTACTTCGGCCACCTCATGCGAAGAGTTGACTCATTGGAAAAGACTCTGATGCTGGGAGGGATTGGGGGCAGGAGGAGACGGGGACGACAGAGGATGAGATGGCTGGATGGCATCACTAACTCGATGGACTTCATGACAGAGTCGTGAACTCTGGGAGTTGGTGATGGACAGGGAGGCCTGGTGTTCTGTGATTCATGGGGTCACAAAGAGTCGGACATGACTGAGCGACTGAACTGAACTGAGTATAGCAGGTACTCAAAAAGCACCCCAGCTGTCATTTTTTAAGGAATCTCCACACTGTTCTCCATAGTGACTGTACTAGTTTGCATTCCCACCAACAGTGTAAGAGGGTTCCCTTTTCTCCACACCCTCTCCAGCATTTATTGCTTGTAGATTTTTGGATCACAGCCATTCTGACTGGTGTGAAATGGTACCTCATTGTGGTTTTGATTTGCATTTCTCTGATAATGAGTGATGTTGAGCATCTTTTCATGTGTTGTTAGCCATTCGTATGTCTTCTTTGGAGAAATGTCTATTTAGTTCTTTGGCCCATTTTTTGATTGGGTCATTTATTTTTCTGGAATTGAGCTGCATAAGTTGCTTGTATATTTTTGAGATTAGTTGTTTGTCAGTTGCTTCATTTGCTATTATTTTCTCCCATTCAGAAGGCTGTCTTTTCCCCTTGCTTATAGTTTCCTTTGTTGTGCAGAAGCTTTTAATTTTAATTAGATCCCATTTGTTTATTTTTGCTTTTTTTCCAGTATTCTGGGAGGTGAATCCATTTGTCTATTGATGGACATTTAGGTTGCTTCCATGTGCTGGCTCTTCTAAACAGTGCTGCTATGAACATTGGGGCACAGATATCTTTTTGAATTATGGTTTTCTCTGGATATATGCCTAAGAGTGGGATAGCTGGATTCTATGGTATAGCCACTATGCAGAACAGTATGAAGATTTCTTAAAAAAAACTAAAACTAGGACCTGTGCCTTTTATTCCCAGGTGCCAAAGTATTAAGAGGCAATTAGTGGAAACAGTGTCAAACTTCATTTATTTGGGCTCCAAAATCACTGCAGATGGTGACTGCAGCCATGAAATGAAAAGACGCTTACTCCTTGGAAGAAAAGTTATGACCAACCCAGATAGTATATTCAAAAGCAGAGACATTACTTTGCCGACTAAGGTCCATCTAGTCAAGGCTATGGTTTTTCCAGTGGTCATGTATGGATGTGAGAGTTGGACTGTAAAGAAGGCTGAGCACTGAAGAATTGATGCTTTTTTGTTGGAGAAGACTCTTGAGAGTCCCTTGGACTGCAAGGAGATCTAACCAGTCCATTCTGAAGGAGATCAGCCCTGGGATTTCTTTGGAAGGAATGATGCTGAAGCTGAAGCTCCAGTACTTCGGCCACCTCATGCGAAGAGTTGACTCATTGGAAAAGACTCTGATGCTGGGAGGGATTGGGGGCAGGAGGAGACGGGGACGACAGAGGATGAGATGGCTGGATGGCATCACTAACTCGATGGACTTCATGACAGAGTCGTGAACTCTGGGAGTTGGTGATGGACAGGGAGGCCTGGTGTTCTGTGATTCATGGGGTCACAAAGAGTCGGACATGACTGAGCGACTGAACTGAACTGAGTATAGCAGGTACTCAAAAAGCACCCCAGCTGTCATCCTTGTACCCAGAAAATGCTGTCATTCACCAGAGGTCTTGTGCTTTTTACTTTTAGGACAGTTTATACCAGTATTGTCAATAAAATTATAATGTTAGCCACATATACAATTTTATTTTTTAATAGCCTCATTTGAAAAAGCAAAAAGATATTTTAAAAAATGAATATATTTTAATTCAACATATCCAAAACATTCTCATTGTAAAATGCTACATGAGAATTAGCAAGAAGAATTAGCTCTAGAGATCTGCTACAAACAACAATGAATACTGTAAAACAAAACTTTAATATGGTAGGTCTCATGGTTAGGGTAAACACAGAAAAGGGTGAACACCAGGAAACTTCTGGAGGTGATGGCTATGTCTACTCCCCCTGATTATGGTGATGGTTTCTTGGGTGTATGCATATACCCAAACTCATCAGACTGTGTTCATTAACTATGTGCAGGTGTATCTATGATATTTATACCTCAACAAAGTAGTTAAACATTATTAATGAGACAAAAATATCATATTGTGTGTGTGCTTAGTCACTCAGTCCTGTTTGACTCTTTGCAACCCTATGGGCTGTAGCCCTCCAGGCTCCTCTGTCCATGGGAGCCTCTGTCCATGAGAATCCATGGGGATTCTCCAGGCAAAAATACTGGAGTGGGTTGCCATGCCCTCCTCCAGGGACTCTTCCCAACCCTGGAATCAAACCCAGGTCTCCTGCATTGCAGGCAGATTCTTTACTGTCTGAGCCACAGAGAAGCCCAAGTTAAACATTATTAGTGAGACAAAATATCATAGTAGGTCTAAGAAATAGACATTCAGATGAAAAAATTTCAACTAAGTGTATTATAGTCCTACCAAAACTAAGCTGTTTTCATAGAAAAATAGTTTACAATGCTTAAGCTTAAGGACAGGGGAGCCTGGTGGGCTGCCGTCTATGGGGTCACACAGAGTCGGACATGACTGAAGTGACTTAGCAGCAGCAAGCTTATTTAAATTAATTAAAATATAGTAAGGAAGCTTTGGGTTTCCCAGGTTGCGCTAGTGGTGAAGAACCCATCTGCCAATGCAGGAGGTGTAAGAGACTCAGGTCATCCTTGGGTCCAGAAGATCCTCTGGAGGAGGGCATGGCAACCCACTCCAGTATATTTGCCTGGAGAATCCCCATGGACAGAGAGGAGCCTGGTAGGCTACAGTCCACGGGATTGCAAAGAGTTTGACACGACTCAAACGTCTTAACACCCACGCACAGTGAAAAATTCTCAATTACACCAGCCACCATTTCCAGTCCCTAATAGCCACATGTGGCTCTAGTAGCTAACGTATTTGACAGCACAACTTTATAAACAAAGTGCTTACTTTCAGCTGCTCTTCACATCAGCTTCACAGAATACAGAAACTACTTTGCCCAAGTGACCAGTGAAAGTCACGGAACAGGAGGAAGGGAAGCTGATCCTACCACTATGCCCTTGGTCTCCCAAAATCTCTAACAATGCCATCAAAATCTGAAAATTATTTCCTGTAATTTTTAGCTTTTTTCTTCAATGTAATGTTCTTTAAAGGTGGGGGGGGGGAAACCCAGCATCTCAAATAAAACACAGATGATACTGACTAGTGAAATATTTCTTTTTATCCACTAATTTGCATCTTGGCAACCTCATTAATTTACCAAAGGGTGTGCAGAGTGTGCAGGGCAGGCTTCAAAAACCTGTCTTGGAGTTTAGGTTCATGCTTTTGGTCTTTTTTTAAAGCATGAATTGACTTTTGCCGTAAGATTTAATCTGCTTCCAGATTTCAACTACTACCTGTTCATCACATAAGAGAAAAAAAAGCAATTCAAATACAACACAGGTGACACTGACTTGTAAAATATAATTTCTTTTTATCCATTAACTGCCATCTTGCCATGACTGGCAGCCTCCACTTGCTGTTCTCATTCTTTAATGCTTGGAATCCCCACAATCCTTCACAGTTCCTGTTTCCCAAACTGACCACTGTATTTTCCCTCCTACAGTCTCCAGTCCTAGCTTTCTCTGTTTTAAGGCTTTAGATAATTGTTTATTTATGGCTGAGCTGGGTCTTTGTTACTGTGCCCTGGCTTTCTTTAGCTGTGGGTAGCAGGGGCTACTCTCTAGTTGTGATGTGTGGGCTTCACATTGTGGCGGCTTCTCTTGTTGCAGAACACAGGTTTTAGATGCATGGGCTCCTGTTTGTGGACTCTAGAGTGGGGGCTCAAAGATTGTCATGCATGGGCTTAGTTGCCTCATGGCATGCGGAATCTTCCTGGACCAGGGAATGAACCCATGTGCCCTGCATTGGCAAGCTGATTCTCAACCAGGGAGGTCCTTAGCCTTTTCCTGAATCTCCATCCCTTTCAAGCACAGGCATTTTCATCAGTCTTTTTGGATAACCCCAAAGTGAGCATGAAGCAAGGATGCAGGTGCCTTATCTGAGAGATCATTCCAGAAGTAACAGTGAGGAGTTCAGAAAAGCCCAGAAAGGAGGAGGGGCCGAGGAAGTGTGCTTCTGGTCTGATTACTGCCATGGTGGCTGAGGTTCAGTCTCACTGGGGACCCTCAGGAACCACGTAGAATGCGCCTCAGATTTTTCCCTTTGGAGGACAGGAGACTGGGACATTTATCCACCAATTTGCTTTCCTTCTGGGTTGATGTTACTCATCACCTCCCCCACCTCTAATATCATAAATGGCTCACCATTTCTGGGCTATTTCTGTGCTAGGAAGTTCCACAGTCATAGGTAGAAAAACAGAGGCATTTAGCAGGTCCTTGAAGGAGGAGGCTGACAGCATGCACAGAAGTGTTCACCACAGCTGCAGCCCAAGTCGCAGGTGGGCAGGGGCGATGTGGAACTAGGCACCACACACTCACCTCCCGTTGTCCAGTCATAAAGCCTCTTAATAGAGCTGTCCATGATTTTCTCTTGATTTCCACCCTCTTCTCTCCTCCTCCTCTTAGCGCCAAATCTGGATTGAACACACCTACTGAATTTGCTCTCAAATTTATTATGACTACTTCTACTTTCAGTATTCTTGCCTTGAGAACCCCATTAACAGTATGAAAAGGCAAAATGATAAGATACCAAAAGGGAAACTCCCCAGGTCATTAGGTGCCCAATATGCTACTGGAGATCAGTGGAGAAATAACTCCANAACTGAGCAACTGAACTGAACTGAACTGAACCTCTACTTTATACGGTTACTCCATTTGATTGCACTTCATCCTCTCTGGTCTTCCAACACTTCCTCCTTATCTTTTGTGTTCATCTCTTCACCAAAATTGTATTTATAAAGTCTGAATCAGATATTTGAGGCTTTTCATGGTTAATGGACTACTGACTAGGAGATTTTTTGCAGAAATTAACACCTGTGGTGTTAATGTCTCTCCAGTTAGTAATGTATTAATATCGGTGATGACAAGTAGAGATGCCAACTCTTTTTAACTGAAACTTTTTCTTGAGAGTGTCCTGAAAGTGTTTCTAAGGCCCCACTTAGGCTCAGTGGGGAAAAGAAAGTGCAAGTGTTAGTCACGCAATCATATCTGACTCTTTGTGACCCAATGAACTGTAGCCCACCAGGCTCCTCTCTGTGGAATTCTCCAGGCAAGAACACTGGACTCGGTTGCATTCCTTTCTCCAGAGGATCTTTCCAACCCAGGGTTCGAACTCGGGTCTCCTACATTGTGGACAGATTCTTTACATCTGAGCCACTAGGGAAGCAATTAGATGACTAACTCAGTATTGCCAGGGATGAGAAGGGAGAGGAGTCAATGTGCTAGGTACCGTAAAATATCATAGGAGGATAGTCAGTACCTGACTCCAGCCCACTGCCCTTGCTTCTCCCATCTTTCCTTCCATACTTCTCATATCATTCTCCCCAGTCGTGTGGAGCTTTGTGGCCTTTTCTGAATGGGCCCTACTCTTTGACTGAATTTACATCGTTCTTCAATGCCTGACCTGGTTCATGGTCCATCATCCCTCAAGGGCTGAATTGAAATCTATCTCACTGGAAGATGTCTGTGACTCCCCAAGAAAAAGAAATCTCTGTTACTCCAGTTCCTCTGATCATCTCCTGCTTTCTGTTTAACTTTAATTCTTATAGAATTCTTTGTATAACCATATTTTCAATAGCGCCTCTGTCCCTGCATCTGTCCACTATCCATTAAATAAACAAACCAATACTAATTTGATTAATTCAGGTTGTGTGTGTGCTCAGTTGTCAGTCATATTTGACTGCTTGTGACCTTTTGGACTGTAGCCCACCAGGCTCCTCTGTCCATGGGGATTCTCCAGGCAAGCATACTGGAATGAGTTGGCATTTACTCCTCTAGGGGATCTTCCCGACCCAGGGGTCAAACCTGCATCTGCTTGCATTGCAGGTAGATTTTTTACTGGCAGCCATGGGGGAAGCCCTAATTTGGGTTAGTAGTGCCTAATCCCAGCATGGAGTTCTCTGTAGAAATACAGCAGAACTGAGCTGAAACATGAAGCCAAGTATGTGCTTGTGTTATTAATACAACCTTTAGAATGGAAATGTCTGACTCTGCAGTCTAGTTTTCATAGGTAAACCTAGTCACTGCCGGGCCAACAAGAAGGTGGTAGCCCTATGTGGACACACACAAGGAGAAGACATGATCTGTTCCCTGACCCTGACCACAAAGCAGCAGGCAAAAATAAGTATCGACCATGAAAGTCATTAGACAGCAACAACCTCAACATTTCTTTTATATTTTTGATAATAGTAACATTTCAGAAAACAGCAAAGCAGATGTAGAAAGGGAGTGCAGAGAGCTATCAAAGCAGATCTTAAGTAAGCAGGAGACAGGTACAGTGGTAAATATGAGACTGTTAAGAAAACATTGGTTATAACACCTGTTAAATATTTAGGGTAATCACTGAATAAAAGAAATAGAGTTATAAGTTCAGATCCAGCACATGGGAAAACAGGTCCAAGAAAACATCATTTCACTGGAAGAGAGAAGGAGGAAGATTTAAAGCAGAGGAAATGAAGTGAAAGCATGGTAAATAAAAACCAAAGGTGAGGGGGAAAAATCACAACAAATTCAAATGAGCTAAGTTTATCTATTTAGAGAGGCAAACTCTTGGGACTTCCCCTGTGATCCAATAGCTAAGACTCTGCACTCCGAGTGCAGGGGGCCCAGGTTCTATTCCTGATCAGGGAACTAGCTCTCACATGCTGCAACTAAGCATTTACATGCTGCAACTAAAATACCGCCTGCTCAACTAACACCAGGCACACAGGCACAGCCAAATAAATAAACAAATATACAAAGAAAAAAAAGAAAAAAGTAAAGGACCTGTTCTCTTTTTGACCAGGGAGAGTACAAAAAAAAAAAAAGAATCTAGCTCTATGCTATTGATAATAGACACTTATCTATGCTTATTGATAAGATGATTAAAGGGAAATAAAAAGATGGACAAGGAAATAGCAGATGTACTCACCCCTACTCTCTAATATGGTATTAGTAATATGTATACCTATCAAGACAGAATTTAATGTTGGGCTGTAATAGAGCTATTTAAACAAGTGAATTATAGCTATGTTAGCAATAAAGATAGACCCCCAAAACATAATATTTAGTAAATAATACAAGTTGCCTAACAAATGAACAGCATGATATAATTTATACATATTTTAAAATGTGTACAAAGCAATACCATACTTATTCTATGAGTATGTACATACATATGTAAATTTAAAAAAATTTAAAGGCTATACACCAACTTATAGAAATGATTGCCTCTTAGAAATGGGGACTGTTTTGAAAAAGGGGAAGAGTTTAAAGAGCACTTCTATTTTAATTTGTAGGTTTTATTTTTTTTTCTTTTAAGAAGACAATGTAGTCATATAGTAGTGTAATTTCTTTGAACATGTATTCGTAGCAAGAAAATTGAGTAAAATAAAGCAAAATATTAATAGCATTTAATTGTCAATGGTGAGAGTAAGAATGTCTGTCTTTTGATTCTTTGTATCTTTCAAGTTTCCAAAAGAGAAAATAAGAGAAAAATGCAAGAGGAGTAAATGGAGGGGAAACGTGGCAAGAGAAGAGGGTGCTTCCAGCTACTATATTTTATGGTCACACAGCTGACAAAGGCATAGAAACCTAAACCCAGAATGTCAAGGAGACCTTGGAAGATTCACAAGTGGTCACAGAAGTGACAATTTCTAACCTGTCACATAGCTTGTCTAAAGTAATCACTGCTTTAATAAAAGAATGCAAAAAGTTTTGATTTTTAAAATTATTCTTAAATTTTTTTCCCATTCAAAGCCATGTGCTTAATTAAAAGAATCTTCAGCACTGTAAGTTGCCAACGTGCTGCTGCTTTCAGATTTCAAAAATGCAGGGGAATAATATTTCATAATCCCATAAAAAATGTTAAAAGTTTGTTACTATTTTCATTACATTACACAAAGTCTTAGCTCCCTGTTTAATGGCTGCAGTATAAGAAAAAGAGCATTTTGGTAAATTCCAGAGTGTCCTAGTAAAGCAGGAACTACTACATTTTTATTGCTTCATGTAACTTCACTTACAAGGTATATTTGCAGTAAAACTTGCAAAACTTTACATGACCATGTGTATAGGATAAACTTACAAAGTGGTTATAGTGTTCCATTTTAAGTATCAGAAGCACATTGCTGTGTTCTAACTTATCACCTGGCATAATCTGCTGCTTTTGAAACCTCTAGTCAGCACTACTGAAATGCCTTAGATAATTAGTTTCCAACTGGGTAATAGCTTTAGGTTGCTTTTTTCATATACTATTATAAAAACTATTGCATTCTATTCGACAAGATTTTGTAATCAATCAGTCAAGCATTTATTGAACATCTACTGATTTTCCCCTTCCTCCTACCTCACAGAATCATTTTATTCCAATCTTTTATATGCAATATGTGTGTGTGTGTGTGTGTGTGTGTGTGTGTGTACTCGGATCTAGATTCTTTTAAAGGAAAGCACTGTATTTTAAGTTTAAAACTGAAGTAGACGAAATGGACCTTTCAAGGCAGATTTTGCTTACTTCTATTAACATCATTGAAATGATACTTACGTACAAAATAGTACAATATGAGAAGGCAATGGCACCCCACTCCAGTACTCTTGCCTGGAAAATCCCATGGACGGAGGAGCCTGGTGGGCTGCAGTCCATGGGGTCATGAAGAGTCAGACACGACTGAGAGACTTCACTTTGACTTTTCACTGTCATGCACTTGAGAAGGAAATGGCAACCCACTCCAGTGTTCTTGCCTGGAGAATCCCAGGGATGAGGGAGCCTGGTGGGCTGCTGTCTATGGGGTCACACAGAGTCGGACATGACTGAAGCAACTTAGCAGCAGCAGCAGTACAATATGACACTAAAGAAATACAGAATGAAGCAAGTTCTTGACTATTTGGGAGGGAATGGATCAGCAGACAGGACATGTTGGTGAATTTCTGGAATATAGAAAACAGGTGGATTGTGAGTAAACTTCAGTCACAAGAGAAAATTGGTGAAGGCCAAATCCAGCTCCTTAGTTGAACCTCAAATAAACTCTAAGCTTGATATTAGAGAGGAAAAAGGCAGGAGTATAGAGTGGGGCTACCTCTGGATATTAATGGCAGGTCAGCTATAGAAGACCTGCCCCTCCTGTCCCTTCAGTCTCCCTTGTCTTTCCCCACCTCTGCATGTATAGAGTAGCTGAGAGCAAAACCATCCACAAGCCACAACCAAAGAGATGCTCTTAAAAAGTGAAACAAGTGCCTGGGGATAAGCAGGCTTTGGGTGTCCATAGCTAATCCTCCTCATCTTAGTCAATAATGGCCAGTTATCCAGTGGTTATCTTCCAGTTATCCCTAGTGACAGAAGACTTAACCCTGATCAGTGCACACAAGAACAGCCCTCCACTCAGCTGGTAGGCCTGCTAAAAAAACACTATGCTTTAAAGGAGGAAATCTGCACAATTTACTAATATCAGTCAAGAAAATTCCTTTATTTCCAACATGAATGGAAAACCAAGACAGTTGAGAAGAGCAAACAGCACACACAGAAGGCCTGATAAGAGATGTCTTAACCCTAAAGAAAACAGAGACAATGCAGAAAACTGAAGAGAAGTTTTTAATAAACTGTGAAATTTATTAAATCCAAGGACAAGAAAGGTTTATTTGAATTCAAAACTCTAATGGCCAAATTTTTCAATAGAAGTCTGGAAAGAAACTCATGGAAATTATCCAAAATTCAGAGCAAAAGACAAGAGAAGAAAATGTATATAAACATTTAGAGACATATTAATTCAGGAGATTAAATATCTAAGAGAAATTCCAGAATCAAAGAACAGAGAAAACAGAGGAGAGGAAATAATTTTTTAACTTTTCTGAAGGAAATTCTCCTGAGCTGGAGAAAGACATTAATTTTTTTAATTGAAAGGTAGGATAGATCAAACTGAAATGAAAGAAAAAATACCCATACTTGTGCATAGAGTACTGAAGTTTTTAAACACTGATGATAGAAAGAAGTTATAGAAAAAATCTACAGAGTGGGGAAAAATGAAGCAGACAATGTGGAAAAGAATAAGAATCTGATTTGCATCAGAATTTTTCCAGAAATACTCAATGCTAGAATTAGTGATGCAATGTCTTTACATTCTGAGAAAAAAAAAAAATGTTGAAATTAGGAATCTATACAGTTAAATTAAAACTAACTTATACCGTTTTTCCAGTAGCATGTGTGGATGTAAGAGTTGGACCATAAAGAAGGCTGAGCACCAAAGAATTGATACTTTCAAACTGTGATACTGGAAAAGACTTTTGAAAGTCTCTTGGACTGCAGAGAAATCAAACAAGTCAATGCTAAAGGTAATCAGCCCTGAATATTCATTGGAAGGACTGATGCTGAAGCTGAAGTTCCAATATTTTGGCCACCTCATGCGAAGAGCTGACTCACTGGAAAAGACCTTGATGCTAGGAAAGATTGAGGGCAGGAGGAGAAGGGGACAACTGAGATGAGATGGTTGGATGGCAACATCGACTCAATGGATGTGAATTTGAGCAAACTCTGGGAGATAGTAAAGGATAAGGAAGCTTGATGTGCTGCAGTCCATGGGGTCACAAAGAGTCGGACATTACTAAGCAACTGAACAACAACAAGAATGAAACTGTCAGTCAAGACTGAAGACAAAGTAATGACATATTTAGACATGTAAGTCCTTAAAAGTATTCCTCCGTTTTTTGTGAAAATGGTTCCTTATGTATGTATAACTGCAAAACCAAAAATGGATCCATCAAAGAGTAAGACATGAGAGTCAAGGATCAGTTGCTCCAAACAGAAATATTATGAAAACAATTCTTAGCATGACCTCTGTGCAGCAAGGTTAGGAAGCAATCACTCAAAATAAGAATAGGAAACCAAAGTTAGGTAGCATGACTTTAAGAAGGAAACACGTTTTCTGTAATAGATGGCAGCTTCAAAGAGCTGAGTGTGGTTAGTAGTCACTAGAATCACATTAATATCTACTATCTTGAGAACAGTAAAAAAAAGAAGAGAGAAAGAAAAATGTAAGACTATTAGAAACACTAAGGAAAAATCTATATAAGGTTATGGTATAAACATAAAGGAAACTAAAAAATCACAAAATTTTGATCAAATAATAAAACGCAATCAAAAAGAACTTATTCGAACTTTACCTTTGAGACTGTTTCCTTTAAAAGTCCAGATTTTGTGTCATGGGATTACATTTTCTCTTCAAGTTCTAATCATAATATGTATTTCTGCAGTCATTCATAGTTGCATGATCATAATGTTATCAATGATATTTAGGGGAGTTTAGCCTTTAAAATCATTTTGTTGACATAGTACAAAACACTTAATTATGGAAACTGAGTTATATATATATATATAGTTAAACTGGTATTTTTGGAGTATTGGTATAGCTTACAGAAATTCAGAGATAGCAGAGGTTGGACAGAGAGAAAAGAGAAAGAGAAGTGTAGGAAAATTCATTTCCTAATCTTTTACCTAACTTTTCTTGAAGAAGTAGAAATAGATTTCAGTATATTAACTGAATTATACTGAAACCTAAAGATAAAAACATCTCCAAAGAACTGAAAATACAGCTAGACATAGAGGAGAGATGGTAAAGAATCTGCCTGCAATGCAAGAGGCCCGGGTTCAATCCCTGGGTCAGGAAGATCCCCTGGAGAAGGCAATGGCTACTCACTCTAGTATTCTTGCCTGGGAAATACCATGGATGGAAGAGCATGTCCTCTGTCAGGCTACAGTCTTGGGATCGCAAACAGATGGACATGAATGAGCAACTAACACACACACGGAGGAGAGAGGGAGGGAGAGGTCTTGGGTGAGCTAAGTCTGCACCTTTTGGAGTGGGTAGAGGTTACCTGGTTATTGAAATAACCAAGGGCAGATTAAGCATGAAACTAATGAAACTCAAGTGTCAGAACTCCTTACTCCTCCAGGCCCCTCCCAAAGCCTGGAAATGTACACACATTATGAGCCGAATTATTTTCTTTTAAAAGAGCCCCATAGAGTGAGTACCTTTCAGGCTCACAAAACCAAAATATGGCCCTGGAGAGGACAAGCTGAAAAGTGGAACACTTCACTTCTGGGGAAAGATTTGGGGAGAAGGAGATGTGAGAAATTTTGTTCTTTAATATGACTCATTATTACTGTTTAAACTCTTGTTTATATATTTGGTTTTTAAACAAACTGCTTATTTGGCAGTCTAATTTATGTTGACGTAATCATTAGAAGCTTTCACTCTTTCTGTGTCCCTTGTTATTCTTCTTGGTACCCCAACATCCATCACTTCCCCATTTGCCCTCCACAACTGCCTTCCCTGAAATTTGACATCCACCATCGTAAACAACTAGACTTAAAGTCACTCACTTGGGACACAGAAAACAAAGGCTGCAATCACTGTTTTGTTAATTTCAATAGGCACTTTTCTAAATGTAAGGCAACTAAGGTGATATTTTTCAGAACAAGATTTTTTTTATTGGTTTTAAATCTCTAATGAGCAGATTGAAAAACACCTAGATACTGATGAGGAGGATGAGGGACAGAGACCCTGGTACATGAAATGAGGATGAGACATTGACAGGCACGCTTTGTTGATGGTACAGTTGTAGGTTGAATTAATGCCTCTTTGTCTTATCAACAGCTAAAGACAGTTGTAGACTCCTGGTAGTGAGAGAGTTGCTTGGACACTCAGGATAGTGAGAGTACAAAGAACCCTCATCCTGACCAAAGTGAATGTAGACAGAGGCAGGGGAGTGGTGACAACTATTGCCCCAGTCATCAACAGTACATTTATTACTATTTGTGTGTTGTATTTGATGCTGTGAGCTTTGGAAGGGGAGAAGACTGAATCTTAGCAAGAATACTCTCCACTCTCCCCCCAAAAATGTTATATATATTCAATATGTATATTGCACAAAGATATATAACTTTGTGCAAAACTATTTAGCCACCTCTGGTTGTTTCCAAAGCTAGTCTGGTGAAACTGAAATGATGGGGTCAAATAGTGTGACCACTTAAAAATGCCTGATGTATTGTGCTTGATAGCTTTCAATAAGCCTTTGTGCCAATTTATGCTTCCACTGGCAGCACATGAGCTTAATTCCTCCAGGCAATGCTATTTTTATTGTCAGTTATTTTCAGATGCCACATAATGAGGGGGAAAGAATTTATATTCTATTATTTCTATTATATTCTATTCTGCCTCCATCTTTGTTGTCAAGAGTCTTTGGAAGAACCCTTCATCTCCCCAGGCTCCATTTCCTCACCTGAAGATTAGTTGAGGTTGTATTAAATCAGTGATCCTCAAAGTGTGGTTCCCAGACCAGCAACAGAATCTGGAACTTGGGAGACATGTAAATTAGGGTCCCGCAAATGAACTACTGAATCAGAAACCCTGGAACTGGGTAGGGCTCATCAACTTTGTGTGATCAAATCATCATGGTGATTCTGATGCAGCTAAAATTTGAGAAATGGATGGTCTCTAAGCTCTCTTTATGTTAGTAGCCTTAATCCATCATTTTGAATCAGATAAGAAAAGTAGAGCAATTTTCAGTGTGGGTTTGTTGGCATGGCGCGCTGGCATACACAGAGAATCAAACCTAGCATAGATGCTTTTGCATCTGACTTCCCAAACATGTTCAACAGCATCATGTGTGTCTGATTTTATTAAAGAAAGACAAGATCTCTAATGATGAGCAATAATGACCAAAAGCAATATGGCATGGTAGGGAAAAGCCTCTTGTGACATCGAACAAACCTGGGCTTGAATTGCGACAATGATGCCTACTAGCTGTAATCTTGAAATCCAGTGTTTTCATCTGCAAATTGAAGATAATTAAAGAGTATGGTTAAATTAATTAAACAAGGGGCCATTTGAGGTGATTCTAATGCCTTAGCAGTCTATTTAAGCAAACCAAAACTTAAGCCTGTAATGCCTTCAAGTTTAAGAAATCAAAACCTAAGGAACAACAATCACAAAGAGCTAACTCAGTTTTTCCCAAAGAGGCAACTTTTTTAGCTATAGCCAATTTCTTTGCTTTGCTTCCATATATAAAAGCCTCACCCTGGTTTCTGTAGGTGTAGCACTGTTCACCACTTCTAATAGAGTTTTGCTCAAATAAACTCTTAAAAATTTTAAGATGCCTCATTTTATCTTTTAACAGCTCATACCTCATAGAATTATTTTAAACATGAAGTAAGATACTATGTGAAGTGAAAGTGTTAGTTACTCAGTCTATCTGACTCTTTGCCTTACCCACCAGGCTCCTCTGTCCAGGAATTCTCCAGGCAAGAATACTGGAGTGGATAATATTTCCTTCTCCAGGGAATCTTCCTGACCCAGGGATCAAACCTGGCTTTCCCGCATTGCAGGCAGATTCTTTATCATCTGAGCCACTAGGGAAGGTGAACAAGATACTACATGTAAAGCACCAAGCCCAGTTTGGCACATAGTAATTGTTCAATAAATGTAACCTATTACCTGTTGTTAATAGGTTACTAAAGCCCACCTATGTTCATATATATTAAAGCACAAGACCTTGCTACACCACAAGGCCACTAAAAAATAAGTAACACTAACAGCTTGAAAACCATTGATTTTTAAATTAACAATTTCATAAGAGAAGGCCCAAAGCAACACAGTCAAGCTGTAGAATGTTTAGTTCAGTTCAGTTCAGTTCAGTCACTCATTCATGTCCAACTCTTTGCGACCCCATGAATCACAGCACGCCAGGCCTCCCTGTCCATCACCAACTCCCGGAGTTTATCCAAACTCATGTCTATCGAGTCGGTGATGCCATCCAGCCATCTCATCCTCTGTCGTCCCCTTCTCCTACTGCCCCCAATCCCTCTCAGCATCAAGGTCTTTTCCAATGAGTCAACTCTTCACATGAGGTGGCCAAAGTATTGGAGTTCAGCTTCAGCATCAGTCCTTCCAATGAACACCCAGGACTGATCTCCTTTAGGATGGACTGGTTGGATCTCCTTGAAGTAGAATGTTGGGATGTTGGAAAAGCACAGTTGTAGGAACTATGATATATTGATATGAAGCAGGTTATCCTTTTTAGTAAAAGTATCTTGCAGCCATTTGCAGACTATCTTTGCTAAAATAACTATGGGATGGAAAAGAATAAGAGTTTTCTCCTCAAAGCCCTATACTTTTCTCATTCTCTTTGGCAATTTTGTGTTCCATTCCTTTTATTTATTTTTGCATGAGACCTAACACTCTAGGAAAGGGCATATTCTTGATCAAATGACCTCTTTATCAGGCCTCTTCAAGGCAGCTATTGGGGTGTTGGGCACTATCTACCATCACAGAACAAAGCAGGGTATTTCCTCAAGTGACAGCGCACTTTTTAATTCCAAGAGTTCCTTTCAGGCTCAATCTATCTTGTCTCAATCTTACATACCACTATTCCAGTCTACTAGACATGACTGCCCTTTTAACTCTGGTCTTTGAGTTGACATAAGTGGATTCCCTCAAATAAGCCACTTCTCTATGTCATTTTAATTCTCACAGGAGAAATAGGACACTTTTCTGCATTTTCTCAATTTCTCCACTGATTCTGATGAGGATTGGGATTTGGAAAAATACATAAAATGTCCTGAGAAGTGCTGGGAAAGAATTTCTTCATGGAAACACTAATCCCTATAGTCTCAATCACATTTTGGAGAGAGATTACTTGTTTTTAACAACCAGTAAAAAATACTCCTCCTGCCTTCAGTCCTTCCAGAATCAGGGTCTTTTCCAGTGAGTTGGCTCTTTGCATCAGGTGGGCAGGAGGAGAAGGGGGTGACAGACAATGAGATGGTTGGATGAAATCGCTGACTCAGTGAATGTGAGTTTGAGCAAACTCTGGGAGATTGTGAAGGATAGGAAAGCTTGGTGTGCTACAGTTCATGGGGTTGTAAAGAGCTGGACATGACTGAGCAACTGAAAAACAGCAACAAAATATACTCACTCCGTTTTGTAAAGCGATTTGTCATATCGCTATTTTTGTTGTCACACAAGCCTATCTATGTGACTAACCTTACCCTCAAAAACCTAGTCTCTGATGTCCTAAAGGACAAGTGTTATCTTACTGCAAGTGTTATCTATTGAATTGGCCAAAAATTTCATTTAGGATTTTCCCTAAGAGGTATCAGAAAAATCAGAGTGAAACTTTGGCCAACCCAGTACATCCCATGTCACCAAAACTGGCTTAGTGAGAGGGTTTCTCTACCAGGGATCCCGAAAGTACTCCAAGCTCATGTGAGGCCTTTCTCCCACCACAATATATTATTAATCTCCAAAACTTAAGTGCCTACTAATTTCAGAAAAAGTAGTTGTATAAAGAACATTAATTTGAAAAAAATTGGACCCCCAAACATTAAATCATTATATAAAAATGTATTGACCACATAATAAAAGCCATGTGTCATGATAATATTGGGATCATAAACAAAAATAAGATGCAGTGTCTGCCTTTGATTAATTATATACATGAACTATTGAAATATGTGTTATTGTAGAGGTATGTACCCCCTCAAAAGGGGGAAGAGATTTAGGAAAACTTCACAAAGTATGGTCTTACTGATGAGTGGGTGTTTATGTATAAGAAAAGTGAGAAATGCTAGTTTCAAGGATTTGCACTTAGAAAGGCATTCCCTTTGAAAATCCTTTTGAAACTGGGAGGATGGAGAAAGGCTTGATGTGTTTGCAAATTAGCAACGAGTTTAATTAGCTAGAGCAAAGTGCATTGGGCGGAGTTACCAGTGTTGAAGTGAAGATGGAGAGAATTTTTACCCAAAAAGGATGGCAACAGAGCTGCATGGGCCCCACATGTCATGCTAAATTTAGACTATCATCTGTGAAGCAGTGGAAAGTTCATGGAAGTTACAGAAATTATTAAATTAGCTATGCCACATTGCATTCTCCCATCCAGCAATTGATAGAAGAAGCTTCTGAAGCTTATCTGTGATTCTGTTAGTTAGAAAACTGTCAATTCAAGTTTACTTTGACTCAAATTTTCCTGAATAAACCAACTTACCCACTCCAATTTCAGTTTTGCTCAACAGATATTTACTTAACAGTGTCCATATGCCAAATATTATGCTAGGTATTGTGTGTGTAGAGATGGATAAGGGAGTCTTGCCCCTGGATATTTTATAACCTACCAGAGCAATAGACATATCAGAAAGAATGTACAGAACATGATGGGCTTATCCTAGTGGGCTTTCATGGGGTATCATGAACCATTTCCTAGGTTCTTTTGTATTTGACTATTTACTGTGGGTCATTAATAAGCCCTTGAGAATGAAATTGCAACCCACTCCAGCATTTGTGCCTGGAGAATCTCATGGCAGAGGAACCTGGCAGGCTACAGGCTATAGGTCTCAAAGAGTCGGACATGACTGAGTGGCTAAACCTTGCCTCACCTCAATTAATAAGTCAGAGTCAGAGTCAGAATTCCAAAGATTAATAAGATTCGTTAGAAGTAGATGAGGGCACAGATGCTAAAGTAATTTCTTTCTCATACTGCTTCCTGAAAAACATATTTAAAAAAATAGGTGATCTTCTCTAAGAAACTATGCAAAAAGGTATGCAGTTTCAATATCAAAAATAAATTATGAATTTTCTAAGGTAGTTTTAGAAATGTGGCTTTCAGAATAATTGGTTTTTTAAAATTGGAATTTATTTCAAAAATTAACAAGTGGGACAGCTTTATTTACCTAATGAGGGAACTGTTCCCAACTACTTTAAAATGTGTGTTTCAGGTTAGACATAGCACTTCTTTGTTCATATTTGAACGATTCATTCTAGTCACTGATTCATTGGTGAGTACAATACCTCTTCTGTGCAGTCAGTCAATGTAATCCTCACTTTAAAAAAATGAGGAAACACAGAGAGGGTAAGTAATTTATTCAAGGCCACACAGCCAGACAGTGTTTGAGAAAGAGCAGAATTTGAAATTTCTGACTCCCAATCCAAGATGCAGTTCATTAGTCCATGCAACTTCCTTTAGAAAATAGTTATAAACATGGTAAGGCAATTTTTTCTTGTCTTAACAAAACACGTAGTCACTGTTTTTTATACTAACCTCTTGGAAACTCTGGGAATGAATTAATTTCCTTGCAAATAATTTTTTTTTTCTAATTTGCCCACACTGGTTTGTTGTTGTAGGGCTGTTTGTGAATGTGAGGGTATTGGCATTGTTTATTTATTTATTTGTTTTAAGGGAGCCATGAGTCATTTGTGTTTTAAAATGCATATCTAGAATGAGACCCCTTGACTCTCTTATTTTAAAACATGGGCTCTATTGGACAAAGTATAATGCTAAGAAAGGCTGTTTTCTAGATTTGCTGGGTGCATGGCTGCATGTGTGTCAGTTGTGTCCAACTCTTTGTGACCCCATGGACTGTAGCCAGCCAAGCTTCTCTGTTCATAGGATTTTTCCAGGAGAGAATACTGGAGTGGTTACCTTTTCCTTCTCCAGGGGATCTTTCCCACCCAGAGATCGAACCCAAGTCTTCTGTGTCTCCTGCACTGGCAGGTGGATTCTTCTTCACTAGCACTGGGAAGCCCATTTGCTGGGTCTGAGTCACTCAGCCATGTATGACTTTTTGAGACCCCATGGACTGCAGCACTCCAGGCTTCCCCATCCATCACCAACTCCCTGAGCTTGCTCAAACTCATGTCCATTGAGTCAGTGATGCCATCCAACCATCTCATCCTCTGTCCTCCCCTTCTCCTCCTGACTTCAATCTTTCTTGGCATCAGGGTCTTTTCCAGCGAGTCACTTCTTCACATCAGGTGGCCAAAGTACTGGGGCTTTAGCTTCAGCATCAGTCTCTTCCAATGAATATTTAGGACTGATTTCCATTAGGATTGACTGGTTGGATCTCTTTGCAGTCCAAAGGACTCTCAAGAGTCTTCTCCAACATCACAGTTCAAAAGCATCAATTCTTCAGCGCACAGCTTTCTTTATAGTCGAATTCTCACATCCATACATGACTACTGGAAAAACCAAAGCTTTGACTAGGAGGACCTTTGTTGGCAAAGTAATGTCTCTGCTTTTGAATATGCTGTTTAGGTGGTCATAGCTTTTCTTTTGAGGAGGAAGTGTCTTTTAATTTCATGGCTGCAGTCACCGTCTGCAGTGATTTTGGAGCTCCCCAAAATAAAGTCTGTCACTGTTTCCATTGTTTCCCCATCTATTTGCCATGAAGCGATGGGACAGGATGTCATGATCTTAGTTTTCTGAATGTTGAGTTTTAATCTAACTTTTTGACTCTCCTCTTTCACTTTCATCAAGAGACTCTTTAGTTCTTCTTCGCTTTCTGCCACAGTGTGGTGTCATCTGTGTATCTGTGGTTATTGATATTTCTCCCAGAAAAAGCAGTTTTCAGGTAGTATTCAGTTACTTCTGACCTTGTTCAAAAATATTCTGACTTCAAAGTATTAGAGTATTAAGGGATGACATATTCTTATCTTCTCATCTACTTTTATTTATGTGTATTGGAAAAAGAAAATGGAAAAGATAGCTTGAGACATCTGAATGAAATGAAAGGTCCCAGGGCCCATGCCCAAATTGCTTCTAAGAACCAAGTACTTCCTTTCTTGAGCAGAGATTGCCTATGTGGTCATTTTGTTGCAGATACCAGGTCAAAACAACAATAGTTGTAATACATGGTGATTATTGTCTCATACTTTCCTTCTCTGCACTCTGCCCTTTTCCTGCTCCTCCCCTTCTCTCCTCTCACTACCCTTTCCAATTTTCCCTTCCTTTCTTAAGATTCCATTTTGTGCCAGGAACCCGACAAACACCATGAGGTAGAGATTAAAGACATCTGCACTGTTCAGAAACATCTCATGATTTTCAAAAGTTGTTTCAACTTAACGCACATACAAAAGTCAAAATGTTCACTGATCTTGTTTTCTAATTGTTATTTTTTCAGTTAAAAAGAAAAAAGAAAAGAAAATGATAACAAAGAATTAGAGGAAATAGTGTAATTAAATTTTTGATTCATTTTGCTTTTTGATTAAGAAATCAAATCCTGATCCCAACTGCCTGAGCTTGAATTCTAACTCTGGGTTATGAGTTATTTCACCTCCTAAAGTTTATTCACCTTCAAAATGGGAATGTAAATAATACCAACATCATTTGGCTGCTGGGAAAATTGCAGTTTATAGAAAAGTATCTGGTGTTCAGTAGACATTGCATCATGTCAGCTATTTTTGTGATCACTATTATTATCAGTAACAGTCTAAGTCATTTCAGTGCATATTTCTGGTAGGATGAAGTCCATATTTGAGAATTGTGTATTAATTTTTAAAAATTAGTGTTAGAGATACTATACTAGAAGCATGTTCAGGGCAAGTATCAATGGGTTCACAATGAAAAATAAATAAATAACTAGCTTTATATAGTATTAATTCTAATGAACTACTTTGACAACAAAAGTCCATCTAGTCAAGGCTATGGTTTTTCCTGTGGTCATGTATGAATGTGAGAGTTGGACTGTGAAGAAAGCTGAGCACTGAAGAATTGATGCTTTTGAACTGTGGTGTTGGAGAAGACTCTTGAGTGTCCCTTGGACTGCAAGGAGATCCAACCAGTCCATTCTGAAGGAGATCGGCCCTGGGATTTCTTTGGAAGGAATGATGCTAAAGCTTAAGCTCCAGTACTTTGGCCACTTCATGCGAAGAGCTGACTCATTGGGAAAGACTCTGATGCTGGGAGGGATTGGGGGCAGGAGGAAAAGGAGATGACAGAGGATGAGATGTCTGGATGGCATCACTGACTCGATGGACGTGAGTCTGAGTGAACTCTGGGAGTTGGTGATGGACAGGGAGGCCTGGCGTGCTGTGAGTCATGGGGTCGCAAAGAGTCAGACACGACTGAGCGACTGAAATAAACTGAACTGAACTGAACTATATGAACAGCTGGAACTGTTTTAAGAAAACACAGAAAGTGTTCACTAGCAGAAAGCAAGCAGAGGTTTCCATATCAGAGGACTCTTAAATTCAGAGAATGGGCAGAGACTAGGGATAGGTTGTATGGTCTGAGTTCGGCATAAGTCTTCTCGCTCTCCCTATACTCTTCCCTTGATTCTAAATACCTGAAATGGCATCCCTACCAGAGATACTGTTGGAGATGCTCTAGAGACTTGAAGTATGGTTGAACTGTCATCAAAATGTGCAAACAAAACTTCTGCTATTCTTTGGTGGTAAGTTTTTCCCACCCTCTCCTTCCTCCCTCCTTCCACTTTCCTTTCTTTTAAATACCCATCTTCTTATAATATTGAGTTACAAGTAGAGCATTGCTGGTTGTCCATTCACTTCCTTACCTGCTCTCCAACTAGAAAGTATTGGGAGAGGTAATCTCACATCAGCCCTGACTTCCCTGAACATTCTCACCAGTTATGTCAAGAATACAAAGATTTGGCCATCTTTCCTGGGGCCACTTTTCAACTTTCTCATAGTCTAGTGTTGTAGATGTGTTTGCATTGAGAATAATCTCAAGATTGTGTTTGCAGTGGTAACCTTGAAGGAGGAGATAACACCTCCCTTCAGGCAAAGAGTAGGCTCACTTACCTACAAAAGCAATAAATGGCCTATGCTCATTTTTTCCTCTCCTAAAGCTCAACAATCACCTCTCCCATAATTTCATGACAAATAGAAGGAAAAAAAATGGAAGCAGTAACAGATTTATTTTCTTGAGCTCCAAAATCACTGCACATGGTGACAAAAGCCATGAAATTAAAAGACACTTTCTCCTTGGAAGGAAAGCTATTACAAACCTAGACAGCATATTAAAAAGCAAAGACATCACTTTGCCGACAAAGGTCTGTATAGTCAAAGCTATGATTTTTCCAGTAGTCATGTATGGATGTGAGAGTTGGACCGTAGAGAAGACTGAGTGCCAAAGAGTTAATGCTTTTGAATTGTGGTGCTGAAGACTCTTGAGTGTCCCTTGGATGTCAAGGAGATCAAACTAGTAAATCCTAAAGGAAATCAACCCTAAATATTCATTGGAAGAACTGATGCTGAAGCTGAAGCTCCAGTACTTCGGTTGCCCAATGTGAAGAGCTAACTCATTGGAAAAGACCCTAATGCTAGGAGAGACTGAAGGAAAAGGGAGAAGGAGGTAGGCAGAAGATGAAATAGTTAGATAGCATTACTGTCTCAATGGACATGAATCTGAGCAAGCTCCAGAAGATAGTGGAGGACAGGGAAGCCTGGTGTGCTATAGTCCATGGGGTTACAAATAGTTCGACATGACTTAGCAACTGAACAACAACAAAACTCAGCAAAAAGCATTTATAGAAATCCATCTAATCCCACTTGTACCACACATCAAGGAATCAATGTAAACCAATATAAAGCTTAAGATTCTTGCTGTGCAATAAGTAATAAAGTCCTTTATCTGTGATCTCTGAATTTCATGTCTTATGCCAGCATCTGTGAAACGTAATAAGCTAACTCAGCTTGCCAGTAGAGCACAATGTCAGACCCTTCAAAGGCCATAACAGAAAGTATCTGGAACTTTACAGTTGAGACATTTTCAGTGTAAGGATTAAGGAGAAATTGTGTAAACTACCAGCAGGCATATGACCTCTTCTTCTTTTAAGAAATATGCATTGTGGCTTGAGAGATACAACTAAGGTTAATTTAAAACAAGAGGAAATATGACAGCTCAAACAGCTATCATTTTGGATGCTTCATCTCTCAATTCTCCACTCATCCCTTTCCAAGGTGAATATACATACTTTGCTTCTTAATACTTTTACTCTCTTTTCTTGGCTACAGTATCTCCATAAACATTGTGTTATCCGACAAAAGTAATCTAATACAATTACATCTTGTTAATGGACCCAAGTGGCACTAGTGGTAAAGACCCGCCTGCCAATGCAGGAGATGTAAGAGAAGTGAGCTCGATTCCTAGGTCAGGAAGATCCCCTGGGGGAGGGCATGGCAGTATTCATGCCTGGAAAATCCCATGGCTAAAAGAGCATGGTGGGCTACAATCCATAGAGTAGCAAAGAACTGGACATGATTGAAGCGACTTAATACTCACACAATGGACCCAACTACTTGAAATCTATGAGCTGTGGCACCAGCTACATCACTTGTATTTGAAGTCCACTGGTGAAGCTTCATTTCCTTTCAGTTATTTTTGGATCTTTATTGTAATTCTTTGTCTCCTTGATACTTTCGTGAACTTCTTTGGCTGACTCTTCTCCTTCCTTTCCTGAGTGACAGATAGTCCTTTAGAAATGTTAATCTACTTAATCAGAGGAATATGCACTGTTTTGCTTACATCTCTTAAGTGCTTATTTTTATACTTTAATATTAAAGAATAATTTTTAGTTACATAAATTTAAACTATAAAAGTAATATGTGCTCATGGCAAAAGATTATTTAAACACTATATTATTAAATGAAAAAGAAAAATTCATCTCTTCCCCACTTTTGCCATACCTCATTCTGTCTCCCAAATATAACACCTGTTAACTGTTTCTGTGTAGTCTTCTAGACATTTTCTAAGCAAATGCAAGTAAATATATTTCTGCATAACTTCAAATCTTAACAGAAACAAGAGTGGTCTAAAAATGCAAATTTCTTCATTCCCTTAATACATTGGCTATTATTCCAAATAAGCTCAATCATATCAAATTCATTATTTTATCAGATGTATTTTACTCTAACATTTGAATATACACTGAAATCTGTACTTAAACAGACATGCATACCTATTTTGTAAGTAGATAAGAGCATGGAGTCCCCAGAGAAAGAGAACTAGACATGGCTTTCTTGATGTAAGAAGAACCATTTTTGGGCTAAGCCATTTTGTGATCTAAGCCTGACCACAGTGCTTGCTCTTGAACCGTTCTCAGTAACTAATGATCTTAAGAGAGCAAAAGAATACAAAGACAAATGATTGCCATCAGGCAGAAGAAGCAATAGCAAAGATTCTGTTTCAAAGGTGAAGATTAGCCTGAAGCACTTAACTGCCAGGTCAACTGGAACCAAAGGGATGACGATACTGACTTTTTCTGACCCTCCTGACTTTAATCAACTAAATCTTGGTTTCTGTGGACTGCCCAAACCCCTTCATAAATATGCTACCCATAACTTAAAACTTCCCCAGTTTTTTGTTTGTTTGTTTGTTTGTTTGGGGAGACCCTGCTTTGGGAAACAGCCCCAGTGTTCTCCTTACTTACTGCAAGTAATAAATCCTTCCTTCTCCCAATCTTTGGCTTGCAATCATTTTTTGGTTTGACATCCACCAAGAAGTGAATCTAGTTTTTCAGTAATAGTGTGTACCTATGTGTATGAATTATGTACATTTTTAGTGTACCTATGTGAATATAATTGCTAAGTCAAAGGATTTATGCATTTTAGATTTTGATTAATATTGTCTGATTATGTTAAAGAGTAATTTTATTTCTACCTTTTCTGGGTTCAGGGAGAGATAGATATTTCACAACAACCCTTAAGAAATGACGATGCAGGCAAAGGTGAACATTGACAATTGGAATTTGAATATGGTCAGAGGAAGCCCCTAGCATGGTAGAAATTTTCATAACAGAAATCTTATAAGATTAGGGAGGAAATGAGAGTTTAGCTTAAGGACAAGAAGGATTGGAGAGACAGAGGGCAGAGAAGGGGGAGAGAAACAGCAGTATAGCTTTTAGAAAATTGCCACATACAAAGGAAGTGGACTCTGGGGATAAAAAGCATGTGGGGAAAAGAACCTCAATTGTAATGCTTTAAGTTCTTAAGAAAGGGAATGTGTTTGCATATTATTTATGCAGAAAATAAAATCAGTAAAAAGAAAATGAATCTGACTTTTCTACATAGAGAATGAGAGGATGGATGTGCAGGAGGCAGATTCCACCTCAGTTGGAGGAAGGAGTTTTTTAATAAGGATGACTGTCCACACTGGAAATGGGTTGCTTTGAGCCTATTGGGTGGTCTGACAGAGGCTGGGTGCCCAACCCTCAGCCAAAGCCCTTCCTGCAGTGGGCAGGAGGACAAGTCTCTGTGAAATGACCTCTAAGACTCTATTATACTACCCTTCCTTGAACTAACATTGA
Source organism: Aepyceros melampus (assembly GCA_006408695.1). Classification (NCBI taxonomy): domain Eukaryota; kingdom Metazoa; phylum Chordata; class Mammalia; order Artiodactyla; family Bovidae; genus Aepyceros; species Aepyceros melampus. Next base: position 7,065 of record SJXQ01009204.1, on the reverse strand, counting down.
TTGTTTACTTTGTTCCAGGTGTTCCACTGAAGGGATAAATGTGGGTTATCTCACTGAACCTCACTGAGAGTCTGAGAGGGAAAATGCTTATGTATAGTATTTTCATTTAACAGACAATAAAATCACAGTTGCGAGTCTTTTGTTTTGGTTGAGTTTTTTGTTATAATCTGAACTTCCCCTTACCTCTGTGGCTTCCAGTCCAAGTTTTGGTTTGAATATGGTGACTCATAGACACCAGGAAGTCACAACATTCTTTAACTGGGAAGATATAATATAATACACTGAGAAAATTGGCCTCATGATGTTGTTTGTATGAATGTTCTGAGGGGAGGAGGGAGAGAGTCTTCATTTGAAACATAATAATTGGTACCTTCTGTTGCTAGATACTGGGCAGGGTACTAGGGATACCAAGGTGACCTGGACTCAGCACTTGTCTTGAGGAGGTGTCAGGTTAGTGGGAGATGCAGGCAAGTGAACAGAAATACAAAGCAGTAAGTGCTTTACTTGAAGTTAACACAGAACCTCCCTCTGAGTTCTGGGAGCTCGAGGAGGACATTTTAGAATGAAAGGGCTGTACAGCTGGAATTCTGGCTTCCAAAGAAGAGTAAGGATTACTTAGAATGGGAGGGAGGCGGTGTGGGTCTTGAGATGAATGTTAGAGGGAAAAGGAAGGGCTGAAGCCACACTTTTGGCCAACTGTGAGTGGTCAGTGTGGCAGAAGAGCAGAGTGGGAGGGGCCAGAGAAGCCAGGTCTGAGCTGGAAGGACAGGTGACACCTTTCCATGGCTGAGTTTGGAGCTCTTCCTGAGGGCAAGCCTTATGTATAGAATAGTTTGCTGTATATTTACAAAATTAGATTGTAGTGATACTCCTCTATTTCCAACAGTAACCCTCTCATACCTGAGGTGACTTTAGCAGGGCTTCCTTTTTTCCAGAGGTTAAGAATCCAGCCATTTCCACACGTAGTATTAGGTGTGGTGAGGCACTGGAGTTCACGTTGGCATTGACGTGTAATTTCCTCAGACTCAACCCAACAGTCTTGAACAATCAAACTGTAAGCACTGTCCCCACTGACCTTCCTGGATGAAGTGGGCGTTCAACAGAAAGGATCTCTTAAGAGGGAATGTTTTCACATGTGAGCTGTGGAATTAAGCACTTGGATGGCTCCTCAGGGTCTTGTCATCAGAAGGTTTAGGGAAGCTGAGAAGTTGGGGAAGAGGAGAGACAGAGCAGAGAAGCATAGCCATTTGGAGGCAGGGCCTCAGAGGAACCTTTGGCCAGCTTCACTTTTATTTTGGAAGCCTGGGGCAAGAGGTATACACAGTTTGTCTCCTTCATGCTACCTTGTTAGCTACATCCTAAACTCCAGGCCTGGGAGCCCACTCATGTGTCAGTTGCTCTACTTGACAAAATAATACAATTCTTACTCAATTATGTAAGTTCTGGAAATCCATCTAAGATGGTTGTTTCTCTTTGGTGATTTTCCTGCTTTCTAGAGTCTATGAAATAATGAAAACAAACAGATTGGTACTCTGAGTTCTTAGAGATAGAAAGCACTTTTGTAAAACAACCTCTAAATAACTCTAAAATGCTCACACTGTCTCCCTTTCTGTGAAAGGTTCTGCTGACAAGAAAGCCTATTGCTTATCCGTGAAGGGATCTTAGTGAAGGACATTAGATGATGCAAGTATTTTTCCCTTTTACCAATCTTCCTATTTATAATTTTCAGTTTTGCATAGAAAATATATAGCATCTGGTGAAATTATCTCACCCTATCTGAATTTAATTCCTCCCATCAGGAGATCCATGTAGATTTCCACTGACTTCACTAAAAATGCCACATATGTGTCTTAGATCAAACGGTACCCCATGGGGTTATATAGATCATAAAATAATGTTTCCACAAAGAAGCCTGCACATGAAATATTTATATGTTCCAGTTGTGAAGATCCTCCCCAATCCTATGTGTGCTAGAGGGAATAATTTATACTCTTTCCCCCAACTCAAATCTCATGCATGTTGAATAAAACAGTGGATTTGGAAGTATCAATTTTATGGTGATCCAGGAATCATGCACTTTTTGAACATAGGGCTGTAAGGTCAGTTAAAAGACTCCAAGAAGGACCATGGGATGTTGGGCTGAGTTTAAACAAGTTAAAAATTACATATTTGCAAATACATACTTGGGTTTCCCAGGTGGTACCAGTGGTAGAGAACCTGCCTGCCAGTGCAGAAGATGTAAGGGATGTGGATTCAATCCCTGGGTCGGGAAGATCCCCTGGAAGAGGGCATGGCAATGCACTCCAGTATTCTTGTCTGGAGAATCCCATGGATAGAGGAGCCTGGAAGGCTCTGGTCCATGGGGATGCAAAGACTCAGACATGACTGGAGTGACTGAGCATGCACTTGGGAAAGAGAGATTGTAACAACAAGGCAAATAGCAGACAGTTAGAAGGCTAGCAATATGGAGAATGACAGTGGCATGGTTGGATGCAGCAAAGATGAGTTTTCTAGGAAGTGATCCAAGGTGTGAGATCTGACCAATGGGTTTCTGTCCATGATGTGGTACCTAAGGAAAGAAATTTCACAGGGTTCTAAGCTCAGAATCTAGGTGACCTACTGGGTGGGTCACACAGGTAGGGACTGGATGGTTCAGTCTGGAGTTGAAGATGCAACTTCGAGCAAATAAAGAGGACTAGGTTCTTTCTAGGAGGAAACCATTGGCTTGGGAGATAAACTATAAAAGGTAATATTGAATATCAAGTTAGATTTATGACTAACCAAGAACTTGTAGCTCATCTATCGATTTATATTTTTAATCCCTAAACAATATCTTTATCCTTAGCTTGCAGGATCAAGCCAGTCAATCCTAAAGGAAATCAACCCTGACTATTTATTGGAAGGATTGATGCTGAAGCTGAAACTTCAATACTTTGGCTACCTGATGCAAAGAGCTGACTCATTGAAAAATACCCTGATGCCAGGGAAGATTGAAGGCAAAAGCAGGAGATAGCAGAGGATGAGATGGTTAGATAGCATCCTGGATTCAATGGACATGAATTTGAGCAAACTCCAGGAGATAATGAAGGACAGGAAAGCCTGACGTGCTGCAGTCCATAGGGTCACAAAGAGTCAGATGTAACTTGGCGACTGAACAACTACCAGCACTCAACTGCAGTAAAGTACGACACATATCCAAAATGTCTGGTTCTAGAGTACACTGATATGCATCTGTGAAGAGAAAGCATGCGGAGGAGAAAGGAAGAACTGAACTTGGGCTCAAAATCTGCACACTAGAGAAAAGATCAAAATTGACACTCTTCAACAGGGTATAGTTGTTGCCTAATGTGCTATAATGTGCTAAAATAACCTCAGATATGCAGATGACACCACCCTTAAGGCAGGAAGTGAAGAAGAACTAAAGAGCCTCTTGATGAAAGTGAAAGAGGAGAGTGAAAAAGTTGACTTAAAGCTCAACATTCAACAAACGAAGATCATGTCACCGGTCCCATCACTTCATGGGAAATAGATGGGGAAACAGTGTCAGACTTTATTTTGGGGGCTCCAAAATCACTGCAGATGGTGACTGCAGCCATGAAATTAAAAGATGCTTACTCCTTGGAAGAAAAGTTATGACCAACCTAGATAGCATATTCAAAAGCAGAGAGATTACTTTGCCAGCAAAGGTCCATCTAGTCAAGGCTATGGTTTTTCCTGTGGTCATGTATGGATGTGAGAATTGGACTGTGAAGAAGGCTGAGCGCAAAAGAATTGATGCTTTTGAACTGTGGTGTTGGAGAAGACTCTTGAGAGTCCCTTGGACTGCAAGGAGATCCAACCAGTCCATTCTGAAGATCAGCCCTGAAATTTCTTTGGAGGGAATGATGCTAAAGCTGAAACTCCAGTACTTTGGCCACCTCATGCAATGAGTTGACTCATTGGAAAAGACTTTGATGCTGGGAGGGATTGGGGGCAGGAGGAGAAGGGGACGACCGAGGATGAGATGGCTGGATGGCATCACTGATTCAATGGACGTGAATCTGAGTGAACTCTGGGAGTTGGTGATGGACAGGGAGGTCTGGCGTGCTGCGATTCATGGGGTCGCAAAGAGTCAGACATGACTGAGCGACTGAACTGAACTGAACTTAATGTGCTATAATAAAGTACCACACTCTGGTAGCTTAAAGCAATAGGAATTTATTCTTTCACATTTCTGGGTGCTAGAAGTTTAAAATCAAGATGTTGACAGTGGTTTTTGCTTTAGAGTACAATGAAGGAGACTGTTCCATTCTTTCCTCTTAGTTTCTGATGATAGCTGACAAATCTTGGCATACCTTGACTTGTAGAAGCGTCATTCCAGTTTCTGTCTCCATCTTCACAGGGTGTCTTCACATAGAGGTCTTCTTAAAAGGATATCAGTCACACAGGATTAGGTCCACTCAACTCTAATATGACCTCATCTTAACTAGTTACATCTGTAATTACCCTATTTCCACATTTTGAGGTATGTGACCTCATACTTCACATGTCTTCTGGGGGGGATTCAATTCAACTCATGAAAAAAGGTCAGTGGTAAACACAGAAACCTCTGGGAAGTTGTGTCATAGCCAGCAGTTAAGAAAACTCACATTTCTATCCATGCAGCCATAATTTAAATTTGAAGCTGTTCTCCAATGAGCTGAATCAATATACTGAATCAATACGTCTCCTACTATTTATACTTGAAAAATGAAATGAGAAGAAACAAACAAAATAGAGATAAAAGGAAAAAATGGATGGAAAGTAAAGAAAGATGAAAACTTCTAAAACACTTTCTTGCTATAGATATTGTATCAAGTCAATCAAATCTTAATATTCTACTTGGATTTACAGAGCTCCAATAATACAGAAACAAATACACATTTGAAACAAAGAAGATGGAAAAGTCCTCAATAAAAATCATTGTAACCATTTCAACAGTCCACTGTGCTATAATAGGAAATACAAAGCAAGTTTTAGAATTTTTACTTTCTCTAAAGCCCAACAGTTAAAAGTATGACAACGATGAATGGGAATTGGTTCCAGTCATGACTGTTTCACCATTACTAGTTTACCTGTTGGATCTTAACAAATTATGCCGATGCCTTTTCTAAAATAAGTCTAGCCATCCACTTCCTATACATGAGTGTGTGAGTGCTTAGTTGCTCAATCTTGTTCAGTTCTTTGCCACCCTTTGGACTGTAGCCCGCCAAACTCCTCTGTCTGTGAGATTTTTCAGACAAGAATATTGGAGTGGGCTGCCATTTTCTCCTTCAGGAAGTCTTCCCAACCCAAGGGCTGAACCCACGTCTCCTGTGTCTCCTGCATTGTAGATGGATTCTTTACCTGCTGAGCCATTGAGGAAATCCTTCCTACACATGATTAGGCCCTAAAATTTGCCTGAGGGTCCATATGTGCAATGTGTTCTATATTGCTGCTCCCAGAGGTTTAATATAAATGTAACATTGTGTTGTGCAAAAAGAATTTCACTGTGATTTAATAACTAACATGCTCAGAGGGAATCATTATTAAAACAGCATAGGAAGGCAAAAACCATTTGGATAAGGAGAGTGGAGCCAATTGGGATCAACTATCCTGTCATCATTTGTGCAGCAGAACATAAATCTGGATCAGATGAAAGGAAATGTGCAGGTCAAATGCTATGGGTTGTTCCAAACTGTCACGACAAAAAGATAATGCTTTGCTTGAGTAGAGAGGAAGAAATAAGTAGACATTTCTCCAAATGTTAAATGCCAGAATGAAAGCAAAGTTTTTTTAACTAAAGCAATGGCTTCAGTCTAATGACTTCATTTTGTCTTGTAACCTGGGGAAATAAAATGTCAAAAATAATCCATTAAAAAAGCCAATCAAAATGTACAAGACCTATAGGAAGGGAACTAAGAAGACTTGAGTTAGTGGAGGGACATGTTGTGTTCTTTGATGCATATACTGTAAAGATGTTAAATGACTCCAAAGTAATCTGTAAATTGTACACAATCTCAAAATTCTAACAGATAGTTTATGGAGCTTTATGAGTTGTTTCTCAGATTTATCTGAAAGAGAATATGTGCAAGAATAATTAACAGAAAAAAAAAGTAGAACAGTTATGGAGGTCTTCCTTAATTAAAATAGGGAGTACTGGGATAGCAATAGGAAAATTGATCATTGAAATAAAACAATGTTCATAATCAATATCTTTATACATACTAATTTTGATTATGACAAAGGTAGTATTTTGGATCTGTAGGATTAATAATTCTATGGGAAAAACTGATAGTCTATTTGGAAAGCACTACATTAAGATGCCTTATCTAGCTCCCATCATTCATTAAAAACCCAAATGAATTATAAATGTGTACTGTGAAAAATAAAATTATAGAAGAATTAAAAGTAGATGGAAAAAAATTTTAAATCATGATGGGGGAAAGGCATTCTTACCACACACAGAACTCAGAAGTTTTAAAATAAAATAACATTCGTATGTCTTCTTTGGAGAAATGTCTATTTAGTTCTTTGGCCCATTTTTTGATTGGGTCATTTATTTTTCTGGAGTTGAGCTGCATAAGCTGCTTGTATATTTTTGAGATTAGTTGCTTGTCAGTTGCTTCATTTGCTATTATTTTCTCCCATTCAGAAGGCTGGCTTTTCCCCTTGCTTATAGTTTCCTTTGTTGTGCAGAAGCTTTTAATTTTAATTAGATCCCATTTGTTTATTTTTGCTTTTATTTCCAGTATTCTGGCAGGTGGATCATAGAGGATCCTGCTGTGATTTATGTCAGAGAGTGTTTTGCCTATGTTCTCCTCTAAGAGTTTTATAGTTTCTTGTCTTACGTTTAGATCTTTAATCCATTTTGAGTTTATTTTTGTGTATGGTGTTAGAAAGTGATCTAATTTCATTCTTTTACAAGTGGTTGACCAGTTTTCCCAGCACCACTTGTTAAAAAGATTGTCTTTAATCCACTGTATATTCTTGCCTCCTTTGTCGAAGATAAGCTGTCCATAGGTGTGTGGATTTATCTCTGGGCTTTCTATTTTGTTCCATTGATCT